>CM021105.1:344010243-344108431 GCA_007115665.2 Sequoiadendron giganteum | reverse complement strand
TGAAAAAGGGTATTGGAAAATACAAAGGTAAGCTACCTTTCAAATATTTCAATTGTGAAAATATAGGTCATTATGCATCTAGATGTCCAATCAAAATTACTAATGACAGACAAAAGTATCATAAGGGTAAATTTTTCAAGAATATTTATTATGTTGAAAAGGATAATGATGTATCTAATGATGAAGAATTAGATTATTCAGATGAAGGAAGTGATGAATGCTTGCTCATGGCTTTAAATTTTGGAACTAATTCTACTAATCTTGAAATATGTGTGAAGTAAAGTTCCGCGGGAACATGTTATAACATTGAAGGAACTATGTTGACAACTTTTCATTGTAAAGAGGAGAATAATTACTAGATCATTGATAGTGGATGCTCAAATCATATGACAAGTGATAAGAGTAGTTTGTAAAGCTTGAAAAGTATGATGGTGGTCTTGTTAATTTTTGTGATGATACATCTACTAAGATCTATGGAAAAGGTTCAATTAATTTTTATGGAAAGCATAATACGGATGATATTCTTGTAATGGTACAAATTTGCACCCTAGGCAAATTTCCCATTTATTTTACCCTTTAGAAATTAGAAGTTCAATGATGCAACACCTACCACCATCTTCCCATTCCTTCCACGTAGCATTTTCTTTTTGCGTTAGTGGAGGAATGTTTGTTGGGGACACACACATGCTGCACAAACATCTATGCATTGTACTATCGTTCTGACATATTCTTGCCTCTAAGATTCACAAAAGCATTGTGTTTCCTAGTTGGCCACAAAGGTAACATCCTCTATTGGGTCTTGATTGATGAAAATAACTCCTTACCTCCTTTTATCTCATCTAAACTCATTCCTTCACTTCCTCATACCAATTATTTTCACTTTCTTGATCTCTCTTGTTATTTCTCACTCTCTTGCTCTCTTCTTGATCATTCTTGCCTCTTCTTGCTGCTAAAAGCTCTCTTCTTGGACTCTACAACACTTTCTTGTTGCAACACCATTGATTTTGTAGGGTCTACAAAGCTCCATTCTATTGGAAAGGTGTCATCTCTCATCATCTTCTCCTCTCAATGTTGAGTGCTAGCAGAAGGGAAGGTGATATTTCTATTTTTATTTACTTGCATCATTATGTCTTATAGTAGCATCCAAGTTATCTTTTCACTCTATTTAATAGTGTTTTTTCCATTCTCTTTATCAATTTTTTTCTATATTGTGGCATCTTGGTTGTTCGTGGACCTGGGAACAACAAAATGGGGGTCTGATTGAGGTAGACCTCAAAACATAGCCCAACACTTTTTCTCTTTTCATGTGTATAGGTGTTGGTTCATTTGTTTGGAGTTAAGGTTGAAGAATTGGATTTTATGTGAATGGTATCTTTTCATACTCTTTGTTTTTCATTTTTATGCTAGAATATATTTTTAGTATTCTTCTTGTTGTACTTTCTACTTTTTGTATTTTCTCTATCAAACTATAAAACCTCAACAATTTGGTTATAAGTATGCCCTTTATGTTTTCTGATTGTTTATCAGACCTATATCCGTGTAGGATACCAGTGTATCCCTAAGACACCAACACAATGCAATGGACTTTGGTTCTTGCACTACCATCCTCAAATAGTGATATGTCTGGTCAGTGGTGTAAAACTTTTGTGGTCGACTCACTTGATTCTGGAAACATCTATTTTCAACCTCTTTCTCAACTTGTCAAACAATTTGAGGTAGTTTAGGGTAGTTCATTCCTTGAGGATCTCTTGTAATATGGAGCCTTAGGGGTGACAAATCCCCCTACTCTACATTTTGGGTGAACCCAACATGAACATCCTTATTTTCATTTCTTGGTATTGGGGAATCTTTCTCTATGTCCTAGGTGCATTGTAGATTTGTGTGTCGTAGAGCATGTAGCTTTGTGACCCAATCTATACACCCTAGATATGTAGTTAGAAGGACTCTTGGATATTTGGAAATAAAATATAGGTAGGTCAGTATCTTTTAAGCTCAATCTTGTGCATATTTTGAATTAGTTCCATCTGAGTATGTGAACAAAATTTTTTTCACATGTATCCCTCCTTCTAAAAATGCAAGTGCAACACCTGACATAACATTCTTCTCGCATAATGAGCCTCTAAATAAGGAGCCTTCCCCATATACATTCCTAACTGAATTAATGGAAATGTCATAACTTACATCTTAGTTGATTTGATGAGTCGAGTTAATGTTATAATAGAGGAAACTATTTATAAAAAATATTACATAAGGAGAGGTACGAAGAGTCAGAGACCACTCTCCATACACACAATGGAATCTTTGTGGCCTCTATGGGCTCTATTTATTTTTCAGTCTTGGTAGGACCCAAGGCTATTGATATCCCATTTGTTATCATTCTAGAGTATAACCTATTCAGAGTTAGGTTAGGCATCCCCTGGCTAGCCTCCATGAACGGTGTTGCCTTTGTAGTTCATAAATGTTTAAATTTCCATCATGAAGGCATTGTGCACATGGTGCACGACACTAGCTATAAACCGCTAGTGTCATGTGGGGGATTCTCACTGGATCACTTCTAGTCTACCCCAATTGGACCTCTCCCTCCTAGGGGATATTTTTTATATAAATATTATATTAAATATAAGATAGGGGGCTTAGCATCAAAGACTAGTTATCTGGTATCTCCTTATGATGTCTTTGTTAAAGCCTTTATTATAGCGCAACAAGTTGTCTCTTCTACTCCACCAAAGGGAAGAGGGAAGCTTTCTCATGCTCTAGAGCCTTCTCCTTCTATATTTTTAGTTCCAATTTCTTTTGCTTCTCATCTTGTTGTGGCATCCTCAGCTTCCGCTCCTATGCCTCACATGGAAAGTGCAATGGTGCCTGCATGGAAAAAATTGAAGCATCAAGTTTTGGAGCTTCTTGTGCTACCCAAGATACCATGACTTGTTGTCTATGGCATGGGAAAGTCTTCCCATGGGGTTGTTTCTGATTCTTGGACTTTGTGGCCTCCTATTGTTCCTTTACCTACCCCTAAGGTAGAGAATGAGAACATGCCCATCGTCAAGGTGCTTGTTACTATTTCTCCTCCTATGGTTGTTTTCGCTCATGTGCTTCCTCCTCCTGCTCCTACCTAGGAGATTATCCTTCCATCGGAAATGGCTGTGATGGATACCCCTATAGTTGAGTAGCAGCCTCAAGTTTCTTCTCATGACACATCTTCTAGTGCCCATAGCTGATGTAACTAGCTTGTGTGTGAGCACAAGTGCAAATGAAAGGCTTTGGTTGTGGAACATGCCACCTTGCAGAAGATGGAGGGGGAGCTAGTGGCATCTATCTTTGCATCCTCTTTTTTTGTTATGTCTTCTACTATTTCTACCTCGGTTCTCATCACCTTTTTTCTTATTTTGGCTCCTTTAGTGGGTCCCGATAATGCTCACCCCCAAAGGGTGCAATTTTTCATCTCTCCCTCCATGGATCCCCCTCTCTTTATGTCCCTCCCAGACATCCCTCCTTTCTCTCAGCCCATAGACATACCGAACGCAATAGTGGTGTCTTTTACAGCTTTATCTTCTTCCTCCTCAACTTTCGCTTCTTTTGTGGGTATTTTTCATTCTTCATTAATGAAGTGCAAGTTGGAGGATGACCTCGCTACAAGTGGAGGTCAAAATAATGGTTTTCCTTCTTCGAAAGTTGGTTATGTCTTAGCTTGTGATGTCCTCATGACAGAGGTGGCCTTGCTTCCCCGAAGTTTGTCACTGCCCCTCTTGATGAGGTTGGCAATGAATATCTAGTATCTAACTCTTCTCCCACCTAATAGACACATGGCACTCTGGTAAAGTGCATGTTTAATTCAGTGGATAATATCTCAACTCTTTCTTTGATCTTTGCAAGATCAATGAATTTTTCTTCACAAGAGCTTGCACAAATAATACTTTGAGGGGCCTTCTTCCTTGGACCTTATTGCAAGAAAGTCAAAGGGTACTTCCCTCACTATCTCACCCTTGTAGGCCCATTTTCCCTCCCCTTACAATGATCTAGATTGGGAGCAGGATGACCTGTTGGTTGATGAGGACTAGGGTGGTACATCTTCTCTATCTATAGCATAGATTTGTTTATATGTTTGTGTTCCCATGTTCTTGTATTTTTGTGTATGTGATCCTACCTAGAGGACCCTTGCTACCCTTGTAGGTGCTTGGATACAAGCACAAAAAAAATTGTGTACACTTCTTCTATTTGCATCATTGTTCTTCTATGTGTGGTGAAATTATTTTTTCGATATTGGGGACGATGCAAAGTGTTGGGGGTATTTATGCCTTCTTCCATGTTGACCCGATTTTTATATTTATTTTGTCTACATGTGCTCTTCTTCATGTTTTGAGAATTTTGGGGATTGATGAACATTCGTTCATACACTATATTATATCTATTTGTATCTATGAACATATCTGACCTCAAATTCTCAGATCCCCCTATCTCTTGATTTCTTTGTCTATGTTTGATTCTTGATGTTGCGGCTCTTATATGTTGTCCCTCACATGTGTGACAACATACCATAAATACATATCACCATGTATCTTGTGTCACAACATCTCTACCTCTCCTTTCTCTCCTTAGGATTTCTTTTTCTCCTTTATGTAGCACACACCATCCTAAGGGGGGGCTACCATGTTCTAATTTTCAATAAGGATAGTTCTTTCGAAAAGGATTCCTTAGTGTCAAATTTTCTTTACAATGAATTCTTTGATGAAATAATCCCTTATTAAAATCTCCCATTTTCCAAAACGTTGTATTCTCTCAGGATTCCTAGATGAAATTTTCTTTCAAAAAGGATTTGTATGTGAAAGAGTCTAAAAAATTTCCTTTGAAAAAGGAGCACTTTTCTAAAATAAAAGAGTCTGAAAAATTTCCTTTGAAAATAAGCTTTCTTTCCAATGGATTCATTGATAAAAGATCTATCAAAAGGGTCCCTTGATTATTGAATAACTTGTAGAAAATGTAGTCTTTCAATTGGTGTGTTCCTTTGAGTAGGCCCCTTGGTGTCTGGAAGGGTTCCCTATCGAAGGAACCCCTGTTGAAAGATTTATTCTCAAAAGATCTATTTTTTATCTTGAAATGTGTGTCTTTATCTAATAGCTGATGTTGTGTGTCTTGATTTCAGACATCTTATATCTTGGAATCTAGCTTGGTGGCAGCTTGACTAGACTTTCCTTTTCTATGATTGTCCTACAACATAGTTTGCAGCAGCTGCATGCTTATATATCTGATCAGACTGTGTCTTATCATGTCAGCTTGTGTGCCTTATGAATGCACGTCTTATGATTAGATTTTTCAATAAAAATAAATTTTGTATCCTAACATTTTTTTGGTGAGATCACAACTAGCTTTGCATGATTGAGAATCTATGACACTCCCTCTTTCACATCTAGGTACATCGGATCAAAGATCTACTTTCTCACCATTATTGGTATAATCTCTTCAATCTCTTTCTGCTTTAGCTCACATACACACTGACACATATGCGTGCTAAAGTGGGGGGAAAATGTAATGGTGTAAATTTGCACCCTAGAAAAATTTCCCATTTATTTTACCTTTACTTTAGAAATTATAAGTTTGATGATGCAAAGCCCACCACGGTCTTCCCATTCTTTCCATGTAGCCTTGTATTTTTGCATCGATGGAGGAATATTTTTAAAAGCGTAGAAGTGTTATGTTTCCTAGTTGGTCATGAACGTAATATCCTCTGTCGAGTCTTGAACAACAAAAAATACTCCATAATTTTTTTGTTCATTCGAATTCATTTTTTCACTTCCTCGTGCTAATTATTTTTCACTCTCTTGATCTCTCTTGCTAATTCTCACTCTCTTGCTCTCTTCTTAGACTCCATAGTGATTTCTTATTGCAACACCATTGTTTTGTAGGATCTATAAAACTCATTCTCTTGGAATTGAGTCATCTCTCATTATATTCTCCTCTCAACCTTGAGTGCTAGTAGAAGGGAAGGTGATATTTCTCTTTTTATTTACTTGCATTATTGTGTCTTATAGAGTAGCATTCAGGTTGCCTTTGCACTATATTTGATAGTGTCTTTTCCATTATGTCTTTATCAATTTTGTCTATATCGTGGCATATTGGTTGTCCATGGAGGTGGGAACACCAAAATGGGGGTCTGACTAGGGAAAACCTTAAAACACAGCCCAATACTTTTTTTGTTTCGATGTGTGTAGGTGGTGGTTCGTCCGTTTGGAGTTAAAGATGAAGAATTATATTCCATGTAAATGGTATATTTTCCTACTCTTTCTTTATCATTTTTTATACTCGGATAGCTTTTCAGTATTCTTCTTGTTGTACTTTATAGTTTCTATATTTTCTCTATCAAACTATAAAACCTCAACAATCGGTTCGTAAGTAGGCCCTCCATTTTTTTTGACTATTTATCATACCTCTATCCATATAGGAGGCTAGTGCATCCCTGAGATACCCACGTGGCATGCTAGAGTCTAGTTCACATGTTACTATCCTTATAAAGTGAGTTTTCAAGTCAATGGTCTGAAATCTTTGTGGTCAGCTCACTTGATTCTAGAAACATCTATTTTTAGCCTCTTTCTCAACCTGTCAATCTAAGGTAGTTTAGGGTAGTTCATTCCTTGAGGATCTCTCTTGACTCGGAGCCTCAAGGGTGGTGAATCCCCCTAATCTATAGTTATTTATGTTTAGGGCCTCTAGCATAATATTTTAAGTGTAGGACAAATGTGTAGCAAAGGATATAATCTTGTATTTCATTATGGTGGTTGTGAAATTAAAAAAGGAAGCTCTAATATTATGGTTGTTATTGGAACAAGGACAAGGGTTAATGTCTACAAACTCAAAGGTAGTGGTGCAAAGTGATTTATGTATCAAACTAATGAAAGTTGGCTATGGCATAGAAGAATGGGTCACAGTAATTTTGATAGCCTAGTAAGGACAAGCTCTATTGATGATGTGAGATATTTTCCAAAGATTACAAATCCTATCAATGTAATCTGCAAAGAATGTCATGTTGGAAAGAAAACAAAGACAAGATTCAAGAAAAAGGAATATTCTACCACATGTCCCTTAGAGTTAGTGCACACAGATCTATGTGGACCTATCAAAATTAGAAGCTCATTTGCTGATAGGTATTTCATGTTATTAATTGATGATTATTCTAGAATGATTTGGGTTACATTTCTCAAATAAATATTAGAAGTTATAGACAAGTTTAAAGTATTCAAGGCTATGGTTGAGAATGAGAATTCTCAAGATTTGATAGAGGTGGTGAGTTTACTTCAAATGAGTTTAAATTTTTTTGTGAAGATCATGGAATAAGAAGGCATTTATCAACCCCTAAAACTCCTTAGTAGAATGGAGTTGTAGAAAGGAAAAACAAAATAGTTTTAAAAGAAACTAGGACAATGATGAAGGAAGCCAATCTTCTGGATATTTATTGGAGAGAATCAATTAATACTATAGTCAAGATTCTTGATAGAGGTCAAGAAAAAGTTAACAGTTCAAAGAATCCCTATGAGTTATGGTATGGTAAACCTCCCATTGTGAAATATTTTAGATTTTTTGGAAGAAAATTTTATATCAGAAGAGATGAAGAAAACTTGGGAAATTTTGATGCAAGATCTGATGAAGGAATCTTCCTTGGATAGCATAAAAGAAGAAGGCCCTACCAGTGCTACAACAAAAAATTGAAGAAGACTTTTGAGAGTGCAAGTGTCAAATTGGATTAAGAACCACATCAAAGTTCAGTACTGATAGAAGGATATGAATTTGATGAATCTCCTTTTAGTGAAGAAGAAAAGGATGAAGATAAAGGAAAAGAGTTGATATTTGAAGAGGAAGAATCTCTAAAAATGAATTCTAAGACTCCTAAGTATGTGCAAAAGAATCATTCAGAAGATCATATCACTGGAAATAAGAGAAAAGGTGTGATGATAAGGAGAAAATTTTATGTTGAAGAAGAACAATTAATTTTTTTAGTTTATGAGGTGGAACCAAAAATAGTGACTAAGGCACGCAAAGATGAGAATTGAATCAAAGCAATGGAGGAAGAGTTAGAACAAATAGAAAATAATTTTACTTGGGAATTGGTCCCAAGACTGCCAAACAAGAATGTGATTGGTACTAAGTGGGTATTCTAGAACAAGCTAAATGAAGATGGAAATGTATTCAGAAACAAGGCTAGATTGTGTGTAAGGGTTACTCACAAGTTGAAGATATATATTTTGAGTAAAATTTTGCCCCGATTGCAAGAATGGAACCTATCAAGATGTTTTTAGCTTTTGCAACACATAAATATTTCAAAGTATATCATATGGATGTGAACTCTACATTCTTGAATGGTGTGAAATGTTGGGCAATAGGTGAGGTAGGTTTTGAATGGGGGTAATGTACCTATTTCCCTACTTTCATTAGGAAAAAGAGATACCCTAGGGTAAGATTGACTTTCAAACCTTAAGTGAGTCAATCTTAATGGAGATCTTATTGTTTTCCTTATGATCGGGGATAGGGTAAATCAACCTAAAATGCACTTTTGGGAGAGAAACTAAAAATAGTAAATAAACCCAATTGTGCAATGTAACACTTGAATCATCAATCTATAACCTTAATCTAGCAGAATCCATAAAGTTTTGGTACATATGAGAAGATTATGAATTTATGCACTCATAAAAAAAAGATCTTTTTGAGTGTCCTCCTGGTGAATGGCTCTTGCTATAGGGACCAAAAATCTATTTTCATAGTCCTTTTCTCTAGATCTGCACTCCCAATTCCTCTGGATTTCACAGTCGAAAAGTTAGAATTAAATTTTACAAGCAAGTTTTCATGGAAAAAATTTGATGAAAAATTTGACAACTTTGGAAAAATTCACTTTTGATCAATCTTAAATCCTTCTTCAACCTAATATCTACAAACACAAAGAGAGGTAACAAATGTTTTTTTTTTGTGAATGGGGGTTTTCATTGGTCAAACCCTGTTTTGGTAAGAAAACCTTGAAATGAAATAAAACATCAATGGAAGGAATGATGAATGAACAAGGCTTTGTTGTAACTCACCAAATCCTTGAATGGAGATCCTTGAAGGATTGAAATCTAACACATCTCTCCAAGGTCTTGATCTTGCATGAAATGGCTTAGTTGGATGTTGATCTTGACGTTTGAATGCTTGAAACCTACATCACAATGTTAGCTCCAAAAACATGCATGAATGAAGATAATTTTGACATGATGCTTGAGATCTTGAATGCTACAAAAAATGACTGATAAATTTTCTCTTGAACACATTTGACAACAATCTTTGCTATAATTTTTCTCTCATGAAAATTCTAGATTGCTTAGGATTTGAATTTGATAAAAACTCCTTGTATTTATAGATAATTTTCTAATTTCCTAAAAATTAAACATCAAAGGTGGAAAATTAAAAAATGAATTTGAATCATGAAAATGTCATCAAAAAAATATTAAAAATTGGGGTCCTAAATTTAAGGGGGCCCATTTTCCCTTGGGTGAATGGGTCTTAGGCCCCAAACCTAGGACACACCAATTTCAAGGCAATTTAATTAATGCTTGCAATTGTTTCATACAAGTTTCCCTTTTGGAAAATGGGATCAATTAGGATTTCAAATACATAATTGGGCTAAGTAGAGGCTTAATTAATTCCAATTAAATTAAGGGATCCAAACATAGTATGAAAATGTAAAGGAGTACATTTTCTCACACTACATGGTGAATTAGAAGAAGAGGTATACATTGAACAACCAAAAAGTTTTCAGTTGTCAAAAGATGCAAATATGGTCTGTAGATTGAAGAAAGCATTCATAAAAGGTGTTGTAGATAGCAATCTATATTTCAAAGTTGAAAGAGAAAAAATATTAATTGTGGTGGTATATGTTGATGACATAATCTTCGGAGGAAATGAAGGCATGTGAAAAAGTCTTTCAAAGAAAATGCAAAAATAATTTCAAATGTCAATATGTCAATATGTCAATATGTGGGGAGATGAATTTATTCCTTGGTTTGTAGATTAGTCAATCAAAGAAAGGTATATTCATATCACAATCTAAGTATGTTAAGGAATTGTTGAAAAAGTTTGGAATAGATGACTCTAAGCTGGTACGTACTCCTATGGTTATTGGTTGTAAGTTGAGTAAGAATGATGAATCTACTAATACAAATCAAAGCAAGTATAGATCAATGATTGGTGGACTATTATACCTTATTGCTACTAGACTGGATATCGTGCATTTAGTTTTTCTTGTGGATTGATTTCAAGAAGATCCCAGAGAATCTCATGTTGCAGTAGTGAAGAGGATATTCAAATATTTAAAGGCACTCTAGATTATGATTTGCGGTATCCTAAGGATATTGACTTCTCTTTGAGTGCATATATAGATGTAGATTGGTCTGGATGTGTAGATGACAAGAAAATTACAAGTGGTGATGCTTTCTTTCTTGGAAGCAAGTTGGTTTCATGGCAAAGTAAGAAGTAGAATTCAACACGGGTGTTGTTGATGAAGAGAATATTGAAGAATATCAGAGTATCATATTATGAACCTATTTCTATCATGTGTGACAATACAAGTGCAATCAATATTTTAAAGAATCTAATAATGCATTCAAGAACAAAATATATCTCAATCTGGTATACTTCTTGAGAGAAAAAGTTGCAGAGAATGAGTGAAGTAGGAGTACGTGCCTACTAAGGATTGGGTTACTGATATTTTCACAAAGGCTCTTCCAAATGATAATTTTGAGTATCTTTTGGAGAAGTTAGTGGTTATTTCCCCTCCTTTCCGCTAGATGCACAAGTGTGTGCATTTGTCTAAGAAGAATTTCAGGATACAGTCTTGGTCTTGAACTATTTTTGAAGGCTACCTTTCAAGGGGAGTAGGTAGTAGTGGTTGCTAGTTGGTGTAATTAGATGGAGCACATTGTGTGCCCCTAAGGGAGAGTGTTTAGAAAAGTGAAAAAAATGAGTGAAGTTGCTTGTTGGTGTTGCAATTGGTGTATGTAGGTGTTTCCCTTTGAATTTTATCAAAGGAGGAGAGAAAAAGAGTTTAGTACAAGAAAGAGAGTTGGATGAGTTTATGGCCCTTGCCATTGATGTCAAAGGGGGATAGAGTTAGTTGAAAAAACATAGTGCAGAAGTGAATATGGTCTAAAGGCCATAGGGAGAGAGAGAATATGAGGTGTTGTAGAAAAATAAGTCTATGAAGAGAGAAGATGAAGTGTAAGAGGTGTCTTTGTCAGGGGGATTATTGCTTATTCCAGTATTGTTGTTGGTTACTTTTGTTGAACTGATGGTTTTTCAGAAAGAAGGTGTTGCCATCAATGAAAAGGGGGAGATCATTGGAAGTTTGGAGATTTAAAAATATTGAGTTTTTTGTGAATTTATTGGGTGTTTTCATTGATTTCAACCCCTTGTATAAAGAGTTTTGGAATTCTATTGGTATTAACGATGTGCCTAAAATTTTTGGTATTGATGTCAACACATGTTGGTCTTTCCATTGATAGTTGCAGAGGTTGGTGGTCTGAATTGTGTTTGGGGAGATTTTTGTAGTTGGAAAGTGTTACATGTTGCAAATTATGTAGATGTGTTGCAGAGATGTTACTAGTGTCATTGATAAATTTGGTTCACTTGGTTTCCAAGTGATTTTGAGAAAATTTAAATAAAAGAGACTTCAATGTGATAGAGTAGTGTTCAGTGTTTTGCTCTACATTTATTCATGGCTGAAGATATGCTCATGTAGTTTGGATGTGATGATAAGAGGTGTTTAGAGGTCATATCTAGAGTTTTAGGTTATGAATCATTCTACAATAGAAGATTTTTTTGACAGTATGTATGTCTAGTAAAATAGGGTGTCTGAGAGAAATGAGATTGCTCCATATTTCTCCGTAGTAAAGGTTCTGGTGTTGTGGATCTAGGAATTTTCTTATATTGGTTGTATCTACCTTCCTCTAAATTTTCAAGTGTTGAATTGTTTTGTAAAGTTGTCTAGTGTGATGGATGTTTGTGCTAGTATGTCTAGTTGCACAAAATGAAGGTGTTCTTGAGTTTTAGGTGGTTGTAGTAGTTGTGTAGTATATTTTGAAGATACTAGAATATTTTTAGATGTTGTATGGATGTTTTGGAGTATTTTTGTGTGGTTCACAAGATGTTTTTGGACCTTGAGAGGTGTGTTTGGTGTCACTTGTTAGTGTTAGTGCAAGTTTGGGTGACTTGGCATGCTAGCACTTATTGCAGAGGATAATTGTTGGTTAAGGATGTGTTGAGAAGTGTGTTTATGTATATTTGGGTCCTAATTAAGTTGTGGTTTGGTTTGGCTTCACTTATTTATATTATGGAACTGTTTGGTGTCAACCTATTTCAAGTTACATAGTTGAGGTGTATATGTTTCCTTAAGGTCGACCTAATTGAGATTGGTTTAGGTCACAAAGGGTATAAATACAAGGTGAATTATTGTGTGGATAAAGAGAAGAGATTGTGATGTAAAATATGTGAAATTGATTATGTGATGATTTGAGTGTGAGCCTTAATGCCCATGAATTCCTAATGCAATGAGCAGAAGGTTTCTACATTTCAGTCTATTTGATGAAATGTTTGTGCTTCAGTGGAACTATACCTTCAACATATGTGAGATGCATTGTTAGAAATTCAAGTTGGTAGAGAGCTAGGTGCCCTTCTTCTATTCTTATTTCTTTTGGATAGTGAGTCCTTTGGAAATGATCCATCGATAGTGAGCCTTTCTTTATCTTTCTGGGCAGTGAGCCTTATTGTATTCAGTGTTGCAATTCATATATTAGTGAGTTAATCCTCACCATGGTTTTTCCCTTCTTGGTTTTTCCACATAAATATGGTGTTCTTATGTGTTTGATGTGTTTGCATTACTTTTTTACGTGTTTACATTTTGTTAATGCATGTTAAGGGTTTAATGGTGGATAGGGGTTTAAGGGATAATCTAAATCTAAATGATAATGAGGGTTTTTGATGTTTTAAATTATACAACTAGTTTCCCCCCACTCTTAGTTGTCCTATGCATCTAACATTTCTTACAAAATATTACTATCCCAGATGACTCCTTACAAAGCTACCATTATTCAAGAAACATTCTTAGATATCATATATCTTACTATGCATTCCCATCTAGCCAACTTGAATGGATTATTAGGCATACAAATACTAATCTTATTGGAGGAAGGTATTATCTTGACACTGGTCACCTGTCTCCAAAGAAAAATTAAGCATTATTATTCATACTAGAATTTTATTTATTTTGATAATATGTTCAATATACCAAGTCTTCATCTTCTTCCAAACTTTGGTCATTGCCATATCTTAGAATAGGATAATGGTTAACAACACAAAAAACACAGTGGAAGCATATTGTACATAATTAAATAATTATATGTTGGAAACATGGTGGACCCATATAAAATAATTTTTCCTATCTAAATAAATATTTACATATATTCACCTATTATAGTGTGATAATATTATTTAGTGGAAAAGAGGGTTACGATAGAGAAATGTGGTAGGTGGAAGATATGTACAAAGATATGGAGGAATCTTGTATAAAAAATTATACAATTTTTTTTCATAATATGGTTGGAAAAATCTTTATCTGTGAAAGTGGTGGATCTACATTATATAAAATAAAGCATTTTGTCTATATTAGAACCACTTGTTGAAATGAACAAGTCAACTAATAAGGGGGGTGAATTAGTTGCCACCAATCTTATTCACAAATCTCAAACAATTATTAAATCCACATCCACTTTAATTTGTTATTAAGTATGAGCATGAAATGCAAATAATAGAAAGCAATCAACACAAGAGACGCCATATTTATTTGGAAAACCCAATAAGGGAAAAACCATAGTGAGGATTAACTCACAATATAATAGTAATGCAAAACTAAATGCAAAGGCTCACTACCAAAGGGCTCACTGCCCAAGATAGGACTCACTATCCAGATACAAGGCTCACTACCTACATACAAGACTTGTTGTCAAGAAGGGAGGCTCACTGCCTATAGATAAAGATAGTTAATAGAAGATCCACCACAACAAGTTCCACACATTCATAGCCTTGATCAAAGAATTGCAGACACCATCAGCTCGCTACTTTCAGGAGTCAAACACATTAAAGTGTTGTTTCCTTGATTCACTTTCGTACACTCTGCTTCTTGCACTTGTTTCACACTTGTCACACTTGTGTTATATGATTCACAACATCTTGACTTGTATTTATACTATCTTCAATCTTAGAAACTTTCTCCAAGGTCGGCTACACATTCTTTATTTTATAAATTCAAATTAGGTTTGTGACTCAACAATCCTGCAGTCAATAAGAATGAGAGTGGACCAAATAAATACTTAACCAAGACCCAAAACAACATCTTGGATCAATCACATGCTTCCTTAATTTATACTTATCCTTTGTGTAACGTGTAGACACCAGGTCAACCAAACCTAATGAAAACACCACTAAACATTGAAGTACATACATTCACAACAAGATGATATCATGTGGACCACTTAACATGCTTCACCACACACTGGAACGCCTCTTAAAAACCTTCAAATTTTTCTGTAGCAACTGCAACAACTTTCATATACATAATTCTTCCCATCAGTCCAACAAGACTGTACAGACACTCATAGTATCTTTGGAACAAGCCTTCCAGAGAACCGAGCTACGAACATGTTTGCCAGAAAACAAATAACACCATTATTAACCTTCTTCTAGATCCACAAGATCTAAGAAAAAGCACCAGGGGACTACAGAGCAAAAACATTTCTCCCAGTCCATAGACAAACAACTCTGCCAAACTAGTTCACAAACAGGTGAACACAACTTTCACTCTTCATCAACCCATAAGCTGTAACTCAGAATATATCACCCAAAGATGCCCATAAACAACACTACAGATCTGTAGAAGCATAGGATCAACATAGAAGAAATGCATAGAACATTACTGGAGCACATTCAAAATACACACACAACTTTTTCTTTATTGTTTATTAATTTTCTCAAAAGCACTTGATAACTCATCATATCAGTACACTTGTAGCACCATAAAGATAGCTCCATGTACTCACAACATCTCTACAATATCTCAACCATACATGTACCACCTGCAATCACTTGATTCCTTTCATAGCAACAACCTGTACTATGTTGACATCAACATTAATGACAACACCACCAAACTCATTCATACTTGCAACAATCTCCCCCTTTGTCATTGATGGCAACACATGATGTGAAAAAGCATCAAAGATAGCATACACACTCTCTTGCTTCTTCTTCTTCTTCTTTTTTGGATTGGACAACCTACACAACGTTTATGCACTCTCTTTTCCTTGGAAGATTATCTCTTCCTTTCATATTTTGAGATATAGATAGGATTTTTCACATGACTCTCTCTCCCCCTTTGACATCAATGGAAAAGATTTTTTTTTGCATGATTCTTTAGCCATATTAAATTCTGATCACTCCCCCTTAGGAGTGCACCCACATCTCATACTGCAATAATGATACTCTAGAGAAATGAAGAATTTGTAGATCCACTGGACTGATGCACCTCCATGTGCACCTAATTCAAAGGAGGGGCAGTAACCCCCAACTTCTCCCTGAGATACTCAAAAGTATCCTTAGGAAGAGCCTTAGTAAATATATCTATAATCTAATCCTATGTAGACACATATTCAAGACTAACTTCATTTTCCAACACCTTCTCCCTTAAGAAATGGTATATGATAGATATATGCTTTGGCCTTGAATGCATTACTGAATTCTTCGAAATATTTATTGCACGTGTATTATCACAAAAGATAGGGATAGGATCATCACACATCACACCTATATCCTTCAAAGTTTGCTTCATCCAAAGTACCTATGTTCAACAAGATTTTGCTGCAATATACTCAACCTTTGCAGTAGATAAAGAAACTGGATCTTGTTTCTTGCTTAGCCATGAAACCAACCTACATCCAAGAAAGAATGCACCACCACTTGTACTCTTCCGGACATCTACACAACCAGCCCAATCTATATCAATGTAGGAATTTAAGGTGAAATCAGTATCCTTAGGATACTACAAGCCATAATCTAGAGTGCCTTTTAGATATCTATATATCCTCTTCACAACTATAACATGTGTTTCTTTAGGTTCTGCTTGAAATATGGCAACCAAACATACTGCATGCATGATATCTGATCTAGTAGCAGTAAGATATAACATTCCACCAATCATAGATCTGTACATGCTTTGATCAACTTTATAGAATCATCATCCTTACTCAGTTTGCATCCAGTCACCGTAGGGGTATAAACCGGTTTGGAATCATCCATTTCAAACTTCTTCAGCAATTCTTTAACATACTTTGATTGTGAAATGAATATGCCTCTATAAGTTTGATTCACTTGGAGTCCAAGGAAGAAATTCAACTCACCAATCATAGACATCTCAAACTATTTTTGCATCTCCTCTGTAAATTTCTTGCACATACCTTCATTTCCTCCAAAGATAATATCATCAACATACACAACCACTATCAACATTTTGTTTCCTTCAACTTTAAATAGAGATTACTATCTGCGGAGCCTTTGTTGAACCTTTGTTGTGTCAAATATATGTCCAACCTTGCATACCATGCTCTGGGAGCCTATTTAAGTCCATATAGTGCCTTTTTCAACTTGCAAACCATGCATGGTTTATCTGATAACTGAAATCCTTCTGGTTGTTCCATGTACACCTCTTCTTCCAATTCTCCATTTAGGAATGCAGACTTAACATCCATCTAGTATACTTTGAAATATTTGTGGGTAGAAAATGCCAAAAACATCTGGATGGCCTCCATTCTTGCCACTGGATAAAATGTCTCCTCAAAGTCTATTCCTTCAACCTATCAATAACCTTTTTCACACAATCCTTTCTTTGTTTCTTACTACTTCACCATCTTCATTTAGCTTATTCCTGAACACCTATTTTGTACCAGTTACATTCTTGTTTATCGATCTAGGAACCAACTCCCATGTCTGATTTTCCTCTATCTAGTGCAACTCTTCTTTCCTTTCTCTAACCCAATTCTCATCTTTGCATGCTTCATACACTGTTTTAAGTTCTATCTTGGAAATTAAACACAAATTTACCTTAGTTGTTACCACTTTACTTCTTTTTGTTACATCTTTTCCTTTGTCTCCAATTATTTGTTCTTCCGAATGATTTTTCTGTACATACTTAGGAGTCTTAGGAGTAGGTTTCAGAGCCTCTTCTTCTTCTTCAATCTATTATTTTCCTTCCTCATTCACTTCTTATACTTTTCCACAAATAGGTTCATCTCGTTCAACTTTGCTTATTTCCATTGGTCTGTGCATATCTTCATCAACTTTTACATTTGCACTTTCAACTATCTTCCTTAGTCTTTTATTGTAGCATCTATATGCTTTGCTATTAGTTGAATATCCAAGGAAAATACCTTCATCACATCTTGCATGAAATTTTCCAAGGTTTTCATCATCTCTTTTAATATAACATCTTCTTCAAAACACCTTAAAGTACTTAATAGTAGGAATCTTGCTAGTCCACAATTCATAAGGGGTCTTTGTGATGTTACCTCTGATCTAAACTCTATTAAGAATATAAACAGTAGTGTGGATTGCTTCTCTCCAGTATACATCAGGTAATTTTCATCTTTCATCATAGTTCGTGTAGCCTCTTGAATAGTTTGGTTCTTCCTTTATACAACTCCATTCTGTTGAGGAGTTCTAGGAGAAACAAAATGTCTCTTTATACCATGATCTTCACAAAATGTATTAAACTTACTGGAAGTGAATTCTCCACATCTATCAAACCTTAAATATTTGATTCTTAGGTTCACTTAATTCTCTAACCTTGCCTTGAACACTTTGAATCTATCTAGAACATGAGCTTTCTCCCTAACAAAAGTAACCCATGTCATTTTAGAATAATCATCAATCAAAAGCATAAAATAACTATCACCATTAAGAATTCATGTTCTTGTGGGACCACATAGTTCTATATGAATCAATTCCAACATTCTGGTAGATGATTTCTCTTTTCCTTTAAAGTTTCATCTTGTTTGTTTTCCTAATTGATAACTTCTGCAAACAATATTGGTAGGCTTTGTCATTTTAGGTAGATTCCTGACAACTTCTCTTGAACTGATCTTAATCAGATTGTCAAAGTTTACATGTCCCATCCTCCAGTGCCACAGACAAATTTGATTAACTTGAGACACAAAATAATTACCATCACCACTCTTGAGCTGATAAATATTTCCATGTGTTCTTCTTCCTATAGCTACCACAGTTCCAGACCCTTTTCTGATCTCACGGGTATTATCCTAGAACACAAGCTTAAATCCTTTGCTACACATTTTTCCAACACTCAAGAGATTATTCCTTAAGCCCTTAACATAATATACATCATTAGTATTGTATTTTCCATCAAAACTAATTGTTCATTTTCCAAAAATCTTTGCACCAGAATCATCTCCAAACATGACTAATCCTCCATCATATTTTTCAAGTTTAGTGAAATTAATTTTGTCTCCAATCATATGATTTGAACAACTACTATCAATTACCCAATAATCTTCATCTTGTCTAGCATGGAAGGTAGTAACTAGAGTACCCTTCATCTCATCCTTCTTGTTTTTCGGACCATATTCCCTTGCACATCTTACATGGTTAGTAGACACAGATTTATTCTCCAAGGCTAGAAACAAGCACTCATCTTTATCATCCTCAAAATCAGACTCGTCATTAGAAATTCTAGCATCTTCTCTAACATAATACAATTTCTTGAACTTTTTTTCATTTTTTCTTTATTATCTCCGTTCTTTTTGTGTATGGCTCTATTTGGACATCTTGAAGCATAGTGACCAATATTTCCACAACTGAAACATTTAAAGGGTAACATACCTTTGTACTTACCGGTACCTTTCTTCAATTTCCTTGTAAAGTTTGCTTCCAACTCCTCTAAACTTTCACTATCTGGATCATCTTTTGTCTTAGTTGCTTTGAAGGTTGTTTCTATTTTCTCCTTTTATTTTCCAAACTTCCTCATTTCAAATGCGGTCAAGGTTCCAAATAGTTTTTCTTTAGTGAATTTCCTTAGATCATATACTTCCTCAATAGCTGAGACCTTGTCACTATAGCTCTCTGGTAGGGTCATCAAAATCTTCTCTATTACATCTTCATCTATTAGAGTACCACCTTGATTTTTGACTTCATTTTTTGCAATATCAACCCTCTAAAAGTAGCATGCAATGTCTTCACCTTCTTCCATTTTCAAATTCTCATATTTGTGCTTTGCTATTAGCTTCTTTGATAATTTAACTCTATCATTTCCTTCATAGATATCTTTCAACTTTTCCCATACTTCATAAGTAGTGCCTAATGAAATAAATTTTGTCTGATCAGTCTTAGATAAATCACTATAGATACATGCCTTGCTTTATCATTTTCCTCATAGAAAAAATATCATTTGCAGAAGAAGGACCACTTGTCGGCTCAACATATTTAGTCTCAATAGCTTTCCAAGTCTTGAAGCCAAGGGAGATCAGGTAACCTCTCATCTGTACTTTCCAGTCACTGTAGTTAGCTCCATCAAACACAAGGATTGATAATTTGTGCACCATTAGATCTACCTCAAGTAGTTAAGCTCTTCTCTAAGGAACCAAAGCTCTGATACCAATTATTGAAATGCACAAGACAACTGAGAGGGGGGGTGAATCAATTGTCACCAATCTTATTCAAAAATCTCAAACAATTATTAATTCCACATCCACTTTAATTTGTTATTAATTATGAGCATAAAATGCAAATAACATAAAGCAATATCAACACAAGAGACACCATATTTACATGGAAAACCCAATAAGGGAAAAACCACAATGAGAATTAACTCACAATATAATACAAATGTAAAACTAGATCAAAAGGCTCACTACCAAAGGGCTCATTTCCCAAGATAGGACTCACTATTCTGATACAAGACTCACTACCTATAGATAGGACTCGCTATCTAGAAGGGAGGATCACTACCTACAAATAAAGATAGTTAACAGAAGATCCACCATAACAAGTTCCACACATTCACAGCCTTGATCAAAGAATTGTAGACACTATCAGCTCACTTCTTTCAAGAGTCAAACACATTAAAATACTGTTTCCTTGATTCAATTTCGCACACTCTACTTCTTGCACTTGTTTCGCACTTGTCACACTTATGTTATATGATTCACAACATCTTGACTTGTATTTATACCATCTTCAATCTTAGAAACTTTCTCCAAGGCCGGCTACACATTCTTTATTTTACAAATTCAAATTGGGTCGGAGACTCAACATTCCCGTGGTGGATAAGAATGAGAGTGGAACAAATAAATACTTAACCAGGACATAAAACAACATCTTGGATCAATCACACGCTTCCTTAATTGATACTTATCCTTTGTGTAATGTGTAGACACCAGGTCGGCCAAACCTAATGAAAACACTAATGAACATTGAAGTACATGCATTCACAACAAGATGATATCATGTGGACCACTTAACACGCTTCACAATACACTGGAACACCTCTTAGAAACCTTCAAATTTTTTTGCAACAACTTTCATATACATAACTCTTTTCATCAATCAAACCAAAGCGTATAGACACTCATAGTAGCTCTGGAACAAGCCTTACGAAGAACCAAGCTACGAACACATTTTCTAGAACACAGATAACACCATTGTTAACCTTATTCTAGATTAGGATCTAAGACAAAACACCATGGGACTGCAGAGTAGAAACATTTCTCTCAATCCACAAACAAACAACTCTGTCAGACTAGTTCACAAATCGGTGAACACAACTTTCACTCTTCATCAACCTAGAAGTTATAACTTAGGATATATCACCCAAACATGCCCATAAACAACACTGCATATCTGCACAATAATAGGATCAAAATAGAAGAAATGCAAAGCACATTATCGGAACACATTCAAAGATCACACACAACTCTATCTTCATTTTTTATTATTTTTCTCAAAAGCACTTGATAACTCATCATATCAGTACACCTACAACACCATAAAGATAGCTCCATGTACTCACAACATCTCTACAGTATCTCAACTATATGTGTACCACCTACAATCACTTGATTCCTTTAACAACAACAACATGTACTGTGTTGACATCAATGACAACATTAATGACAACACCACCAAACTCATTCATACTTGCAACACCACTATCATCCAAAATAAAAGGATAGACAATTTTGACCAAAATTTATTTTTGGTAGATATTCCTCCTTAACTTTTATAGTTTTTTCAAAATATAATTGTTTGGAAAAAATAAATAAAGTTGATGTAATAAAGAAAGGAGTGACATTTTTGGCCCTCTTGGCACAATATTCCCCCTTTTCTTTAATAAAGTAGGACTTGTGTCAATTAAAGCATGGTAATTAAATTACCTATTAGTATAGGTAATATGGGTGTAACGGGAACTTCAAGATATCACAAGGTTATAAATAATACATTTGGGGAATCATGTAGTAGATCGAGTAAACTTGGCATAAATTACCTCATAGTCCTAGAGAGTCTTTAGGATTTTGAGTCTACAATTATTTGATTATTCTACTCATGCACTTTGTGTGATCTTGAATATTCGAAAGAATAGTTGAATATAGTTATTTTCTATATATAATAATCTTGTAATCTTTTATTTAGTAATACTAAAAATCCATAATCATTCAGCTTTCAACCTTGACCACTATTTCTTCTCACTTCTACTTAGCTGCATGACCTTTGAGTCTAAAAAGGTTCAATTTTCTCCTTGAAAATTTTAACAAATTATTGGATTAAATATTGTTGATAAAAGTAGAAACG
Source organism: Sequoiadendron giganteum (assembly GCA_007115665.2). Taxonomy (NCBI): domain Eukaryota; kingdom Viridiplantae; phylum Streptophyta; class Pinopsida; order Cupressales; family Cupressaceae; genus Sequoiadendron; species Sequoiadendron giganteum. The sequence goes on along the minus strand of CM021105.1, from coordinate 344,086,513 downwards.
AGATCTTTCTAAGAATAAAACTAATGGTGATGAAAAATTAGCAACCATTTCCTAGCCTCACCACACAAATATCTAACAAAATACTTCATCCATATATTCTCATCCATAAAGTCACATTACTTCATAAATTTTTAAAATGCTTGAATTTGATTACTATCTCTTGAAACATTATTCCCATCAAACTAAGGCATATGGTTATAATTTTCTTGCAACATGATGGTCATTTTATACTTCACCAAAGAGAGGTCTAGCTTTGGGTATAATTATTTTTTAAGGAAATGTGGGGTTGAGATATTGAACTGCTAATAAGCTCAAGTCTCCTCAAAGATGCTTCTAAATAAACAATCTCACAGTATTTGTATTCCTCTTGGGATCACTAACTTCTTTTGGCTACGTATTTATTACCAAGTTGTATACGAACATATTTATATAGATATCTATGGCTTTGATAATTTATGAAATTTTTATTGTTGGAACACATTTTCCATTGTGCCAAAAGATTGACTTGTTAACACTCGATACAAACAGCAGAGATAAACAAATCTATAGGAGGTGGTTATTCCATGTCACAAATCTAAAGGGACACTAGTGATTAGTCTAAGAATCCCCCCTAAACATCACCCGAGGGGATTCAAACCCATGACCACAACTCTAATACCATTTGTTGGAACATGTTTTTTCGTTGCGCCAAAAGATCGACCTATTAATGCTCGATAAAAATGCTAGAGATAAATGGATCTATGGGAGGCGATTAGTCGATGTCATGAATTTGAAGGGAGACACTAGGGATTAGACCAACATTTGGGATATAGGACCAATAAAATCTAGCCCCCATTTATCAAATGGTACTATGACTAGTTGTGATTGTAGTGGAATTTCATCTATTTTTGTAGTTTGTCCCATCCTCTAACATCTATCAAAGCTCCTTATGTATTTGAATTCCTCATCATGAAGTGTTGGCCAATAATAGCCAGTAGTCAAAATTTTAAGATTTTTCCTCTTTGCTACAAAATTTCCTCCACAATGTTCATCATGACATGCCTTTAGAATATCATAGACTTCATTTTCTTTGATGCACCTTCTCATTATATTAGCAAGATCAGTGTAAAATAATTATCCAAATACCCATGAATAAGGAAAAAAATTATGAACTAAATGTCTTTTCTCCCTTGGTGAGAGATGTGGTGGTGTTTTCCCTACAACTAGATAATTGGATATATCTGCATACCAAGTTCTATGAAGATATGGGGAAAACAAGTGCTTATCTAGAAATGAATTGTCTACAATATAATCTTCTAACTTTTTTGGCAATCTAGAGAGAAATTCTTCTACTACATTGGCTTTTCATGGTCTATCTACAATGGTAATATCAAACTATTGAAGTAGCAACAACCATCTCACAAGTCACCCTCCAACTACTAGTTTCTTCATCAAGTACCTTATTGATGTATGGTCTATGTGGATGAATACATAATACCTTATGATGTGCCTAATTTGTTGATTGCATAGAATAATACTAACATCTTTGTTTCAGTAACTATTTAGTTGAGCTCTTCCCCTTGAAGGTTCTTACTTATATAATATATAGCATACTCTAGATTCCCTTATTTTTGTCCTAACACATCTCTAATTGAAAAATTAGAAGCATCAGTGTGGATATGAAAAGGAAATGTCCAATTTGGTCCCCTTAATGTTGGGGTCTTTGTAAGTGTTGCCTTAAGAGATTCAAAGGCATGTTGACAAGAAGATGTCCAGTCAAACTCTACATCTTTAGACAATAATACAAGCAATGGTGTTGCAATCTTACTGAAATATTGTATAAATCTCTTGTAGTAGCCAACATGGACAAGGAAGCTTATGCCATCCTTTTTTTATAAGGTACAAGAAATGTTGATATTACCTCTATTTTGTTTGGGTATACCTAGATTCCATTATTGGACATAAAGTATCCCAAGACTAATCCCTCAGTCATCATCATGAAGAACTTCTCACGACTTAGGGATAGGTGGTGATCTTGAAATCTATGTGGTACTTTCTCCAAGTTAGCAAGTGCTTCTTCGTAGGTATTCCCATAAGTTGTAAAGTCATCCATGTAAAATTTCATAGAATCGTCAGTAAAATTTGAGAATATACTTAGTACTACCCTTTGGAAGGTGGCAAGTACATTGCATAGCCGAAATGATAATACAAAATAAGCATATGTACCCCAAGGGAATGTAAAGGTCATCTTTTCTTGGTCTTTCGGAGTTATCTTAATCTAGTTGTATCCACTGAACCCATCCAAGAAGGAAAAGTATTGCTTCCTCGCTAATGAATATAGCACTTGATCAATGAATGGAAGGGGAAAGTGGTCTCTTCTAGTTGTTACATTCAACTCATGGTAATCAACACACTCTCCATTTCCCTCCCTTCTTAGGTACAATTACTAATTCACTAAATTTTAGAGATTAAATAAATGAATCCTACATCCAATAACTTTTGTAATTATGCCTTAACTATGTCACAAACAGTTGGGTTCATTCTCCTTTGAGGTTTCCTAACCCCTTTGTAGTCATCATTGATGTAAATTCAGTGCATACATAGGTTTGGGTCTATTCATTTCATATCAAGGTAATCCCATGCAAATATAGATCCATGTGCTTGCAACACATTCAACAGTGAATATTGTTGTACAATAATCAATTGACTATTTATATTTAATCTGTTCCCCTGCGTAATCTCTAAAGTCAAGGTTGTTGTTTCAACATATGCAAAGTTAAGACCTACTATGTTGGGACTAAAATTATGTGGCAATAAGGTTTGGTAAATTTGAAAGATGGACTTAGATGTATTGGTAGGGATTATGTTTTGTAGAGGGTTTTGCAAGCATATTAAATAGTCATATTGTTGTGGTTCCCTACCATAGTTATTTTGCATGATGTTTGCAAGCAGTTTATCTTCATCTTGTATTTCTAACAAAGGAATATGTTCAATTATCATTAATTTTTGTAATGAGTATTGAACATCCTCGTCAATGGTAGGCCATACAGTTTTCTCCAAGTTTGCATGTGGTTGGGCGGGGGGATAAAGGACTAGTTTCTTGGTTACATTTCCAATAGAAATGATCAGGTTACCATACCTACAACCTATGAAGGCATCTCCAATAGAAAACCAAGGTCTCCCTAGGATGAGGGTGTATCTTGAAAGATTGTCTTTAGGCTATAACACCATAAAGTCTACAGGGTATTCCCATGAGTCTAATGTTATAACCAAATCTTCTATAATTCCCTCAAGTATTATTTTAGACCTATCTGCTAACTATAACATAGGAGGTGTAGGTCTGAGCTCCATTAGTTTTCATGGCTTCATGGTTTCCTTGGTCATTACATTAGTGGCTACTCCTAGGTCAATTAAGGTATTCTTGATTAAAGTTTCATTTATTTTGACATCCACAACAAGGCTCCCAAGGTTTACATACATGGGGACAAATATGTTTCCTAACATAATATCTACAAGCTGTCCTAAAACATGCACAGTTTGAGGGTCCTTGTTTTTCCTACCTAGATTTTTGAGGCATAACTCTCACTATTTTTGTATAAATTGCTACTTCCTTAATTTCCTGAATGAGGGGTATCTTAATGAAAACATCCTTGAGTTGTCCTAATAGATCAAATTCAACTTGTGAATGATGTTTTTGTATTGTTAATCTCTTAGGGATGGAGGTTTTGGACTTATGTTTGTTGGTTTGACCTAATTTGATTTAGGTTCCCTAGTTTTTTTGTCCATAGTTTTTGTTGGGGGTTCCTCATCAGTCAATTTTGTGATGTGAGGAGATGAAGGCCCAATTAGCATTTTCCCTTATTTTAGGTGGACATCACTCACCTCAACCCCATAAGTAGGGTATTGGATGGTTTCATTAGCATAAGCTTGTTGGACAGGATTATTATTTGGGTTAGGCACAAGTTGTGATGGAAATTGGGGTTCTCTTGGTGGTTATAGTGAAACCATTGCCTAATTTAGAATTATGGTTGACTGTTGTGGTTGTTGGTAATTGATATTTTGATTTTCCCATTGTGGTGGCCATTGGTTCTATTGGGGTGGCCACTGGGAATTATAATTTGGTCCTTGGTAATTCTACGGTGGCTATATGCCTTGTTGTTGAGTCCAATTGGAGGCTTGGGGCATTGGCCATTGTGAGTTATGTGCATTGGTCCAGTATTGAGGATTCTAATTTGGGAAGTTTGCATTATTACTTATAAATGACATATTATATGTCAAGGGATCTTGGGGTATAACTTGTCTTGGCTACCATGGTTTATGTTGAGTGATGTAAAACACTTGACCTTCCTCATCTTCCAAGGCATGAAATTTTGGCTTCCCTTACTTGTCTTCAAAAATACTAGCTAGCTTCTTGTGCTTGCAATTAATCTTCTTCTAACGATAATGTGGGAAATTTTTTGTGAGGGTTTCCTTTGCTTCTTCTTGATATGGAGGGTATCCATTTGGGTGGCCAAGTGGATAATGATGTCCTCCTTCATGTTTCATATAATATTTCTCAACTCTACCCTTAAGACTCTAGTGGATGATTTGTTGAGAGAAGAGGTCTTGTATCCCCTAGTCTTCCTGATGAAGTACCTAGAGTAATTTCTACACACTTTACAAATCTCATCAAAGGGTAATTGTGATATGTCCCATGCTCCAATGAGATTGAGAGTATCCATAAAGTCTTCATGAACTCCCCTTAAAAATTCTAGTTTTAAGGATTCATAAGAAATTTTGTTTTGATGGGATTTCTTGAGGTAGAACTGAAACCTCTCAACATAATCTTTCAATGACTCATTTTATTTTTGTGACATACTAAATATGTAATCCCTCTTTCTATCTATGCCTCTACAATAATCTTGGTATTTCTCCAAGAATTTTGTCTTCATTGTATTCCAATTAGGAACAACGTCTCTTCCCAACCCCATGAACCATTGTAGAGCAACATATTTAGTGTAGCTAGAAATAATTTGAGTCAATGAGAATACATGGTGTAGTCATAGCTACGGGTATCTAATGCTTAAGATTGTAACTATAATATAAATTTAATAGATATTCATGCATTCATATACACATATATAAACATAATATATTTCTATTTTCACATACGTAAAACTTATTAAAAGTGTACAAAATATATATAAGGTCTTGGGAATGTCTTGAAACTTAGCAAAATAAATGATAAAATTTTAAAACAATAAAACAAAAACTATCCAATGATTGATCCCATCAATATGCACGTAAAAATTTCTCATATTGCACTTGAGTGGAGACAAAAATATTGGTTTGAGAGTGCTTAACTTCATCAAACTTGATGTTGACCAAGTTTTGTAGGATATAAATTGCAACTCTTTAAAAAAATCCATGTCCTCACAATGATAGTTCCCTTTGTGTCTCAATGTCATTGGTTGTAAGTTATTGCTTTTATATTGTGTACATATCTTCTTTATGTTTATTTTTTCCCCACCTCACTCCTTGTATATATTTTTAGTCTACTCTCAAGGATGTATCTTAACTCTTATTGTGCCTATTAGAGGCCCTCAACTAGAGCTAGTATTAGGACTTTCCCTAAAATTATAATTTTATTGTCATGTGTTGTCCTTTTATTGTACTATCCCCATACTTTTCCCATCATTGATAACACAATCAAATAATTCCTTTAGTTGGACCACTTGGTCCAATTTGTGCTTAATTTTGTTCCTTTTTTCCCTTCATGTGTCTTTGTTATGTTCTCTAATGTAAATGCCAAAAAATTCCAAGTTGGAGGGTTTTTGGTTCAACTATCATGATTTGGAAAAAAATTGAACTTTCATGAATGTTTGTATTTGTTGATAAAATATTCCCTTCCCCTACTTCCTACTTCCATACTCTCCTTCTTTTTTTGTAGTGTTATGGACCTCACATGGAAGCATATCCATCCCTCAATTTCTCATAATATCTTTATAAATTTACTTCACATTTCATTTCCCTAATAAATTTTTGGAAGTTATAAGCACCACTTCCCACAAATTTCTTACCTCATCTTGTCTTCTTCTTTTTCACAAACTTTCAATTCTCTTAGAAACTCCATTTTACTTCTTCTCATTATCCCTTGTAGAGTTGTGGAAGTTTCTTACACTTTTTTATTGTCTACAAAAGTGTTTCGTGAGTCATACCTTCCACTAGTTCACCCTAATAAACTTTCCCTTCTTCCAAGAACTTCCCTTCTAGTTCCAAATTCACACATTCCTCTATCATTCCTTCACATTCTTATTATTAAATTATAAACCGACATGCTTCTATGCACTTGTCCTTTTCCTCCCTAGCCTCACTTTCCTACATCTTTGCGTATCCCTATGATTTACATAAATCCCACATCCTTCCTGCATCCATGCCTATGTAAATGATAACCCTAAACACACTATCACCCATGCTTCCATTTCCAATAGTCTTTACTTTCTTGTGTTGGTACGAATAAGGTATTTATCTAACTAGTTCAGTTAGTATGCCCTATTCACATGTTAATTTTACTTAGTTTTCTAAGAATCTTTCTAGAAACTTAGTTGTCATAAGATCTTATCTTATCTGTGATCATTTACTTATTGTATCCTAGGTTATTTTATATTTTTTTCTCATGTCATAAGATTAAGACACTTTTCATGATCTTATCTAATCATATTTCTCAAATTTCTTATAAAAGAAATGATTATCTTACATGTTTCAAGTATAATAAGCATAAAGCATCTTGTGAATATTGTTAGTGGAATAGCATCTTTTGTTGTTGTTTATCTCTTGTGTGTGGAAGGTTATTTTTTGTTTCAAATCATAGATCTTGGTTGCATCCTAGTTACTCACTTCAATGTGGTATCAAATCTTTGAATCTAGGAAGCCCCTTTATTTATCTAGAGAGTTTCTTCTAGATCAAGTTTTTTCTATTGTGATTTGAGTTTCTTGTATGGTCTTGTAAATTTACGTACTCTTCTCTTTTATTTTGATACGATCTAGATAATTAAAAATGATTTATCAAGATATGTTGATCCTATATTGTATATGTATGTTTTAGTGAGATATGGTGATTACAACTATTCTAGTTATAGTGGCAACATTTTTTAATATCACATTACATTTGGAAGGCTCAAGAAATTCATATTTAGATTTTGTTTCATTCAACATGACCATCATTTGCCACATTAGGAAACAAAGGTTTAAAGCTTAGATATGGTGAACAGGTTTTTACTGGAGCATTGTTTTCCTAAACAAACCCTACCAATTCAAGACACCAAACAAATAAATTTTGACTAAATTTTTTCCTATATTCAAGCTAAGTTATTTTTGAGGAGAAAATATTACAAGAGTCTGTATGGCCCTCCTACACAAGTCTATTTCATCGTCAAAATTTAATAATTAAAAGTTTTTTTATTTAAAAAATTATTTAAAAAAATTAAAAGTTCAAAAAATTAAGGTTACTGAAGGTACCTATGCCTTAGCGGTGCAATAACCTCGAGCCCTACCCCTTCAATGGATGTGGTACCTTAAGGGTACCACCACCCTATCCACAACCTAGGCCATAGATAGGGTGATGGATCCTTAGGCCATGCCCCTCTTTAGAGGAGTGACGAGGATTTAATCCCCCCCAAAAAAAATAAAAAAATAAAATTATAATATTTTATAGTATATTAAAATAAGGGGCAGTGGGCCTAGCTCTATTGGCTTTAAAAGCATCATATTGCAGGAAAGAGGTCACAAGGTCTAGTCTCCCCACTATCCCCATGGTACCAGAGGGTGTTTCACACCAGCATCACCGGTCACATGAAAAAATTTTACCAGGCGCATTGCAGTTTATAGGGGTGGCTACTGGATTCCAATTTCTATAGTCTAAAAAAAAATTTAAAATAAAACCTTTTTTAGCATAAGTTTTTTTGCACTCGGCACAGTCCCTCCAATTCTCAATCTACCCCATGCCTGGTTGCAAGGGAAACTAGTGCCCAAGCCAAGGGGGGCAAATTTTCCCCATTTTTGGCAATTTTAGTAGAATAAGGAAAATTGCCATAACTTTTGATTCAAGAGTTAGATTTTGGAAAATGAGATATTGATTGAAAGATGGTTTCATGTACTTTTCAATGGTGTAAATATTTTTCTCATATTTTCTATTAGTGCATTTTATAGTCTGTTGAAGCTAGATGTGCTTTTTCATCTTTAGAGTTCATAAATTTTAACCAATTCCTTCCTTTTCATGATTCTTATTTCATTAAAAAGGTCTTTTAGAGCTCTTTAGAGCTACCCATGCACTTTTTATATAGTTGGTTGCAAGTATATTTTATTTATATTTTATTTTTTACACTCAGGTTGATTACTTGGATGATTTTTCACCTAACAACCTTTTGTTTGTGTGGGATGGTTTCATTTGGGCTACTTTATATTTTTCCAATATTTTGTCTTTTTTGGGCATTTTGAGCATCTTTTGAAATCACTTTCTCATTTGTAGATGCATAGAGATAAAGTGCCATATTGTTGTACATGCCTTTTCGGGATTTTATATATCATGTTGTGTCATATTTTGTACTTGCACTATATTATAAAGTTTCATGGGGGTTTGCGTAGTGCCTTAATTAATTTTCATCGCATCTTTGTCAAGTGATTATCCCTCCACAAAAATAATAAATCCTAGTGATTCTTGTCTCATGTGTGTGTGTTTTGGACTACATACCATTTTTAATTTGCAAGTACTTTCTTTTGCCAATTCAAATGATCTTTGTTCTCCTTCATGCACTACATGGTGACACACAATTTTAGTAGACCTTTCATGTCTCTCCCTTGTCATAATTATGGGGGGATAACATATTTTTCATGTTAATGCTTCTTTGGTTTCTCTTTAGAATGAGATATGTATCTAGTATGTATTCATATGTACTAGGTGGATGCAACGATTGATTACCCTTGCATTTTAGTGAGATGGAGAATTTACCATATAGACAATCTTGTATTCATGTTTTATGGAGGTGGCCTTTCATCCTTAGTTGATCATTCTTCTTCATATTATTGGCACTTATACTTTTGACTTGTAGTTTACTCTTGCATTGGTTGAGTAGTGGAATTTGGGTCACTCATGCAAATTCATATATCATCTATATCTTCAACTGGTAGATTCGTTTTTCTTTGTTTTTCATCTAATCATTGTTTGAGTAGTATCATTGGGGGCATTCAAGTAGATTGTTATCTTCTTGATCATGATAATCATACTAATTTTAGAGGAGATTCTTCACTTTTAGCATTATATCAGTCATCTTTTGATAATTGTTTGCAGCTTCTTGATGCTTCAATGGTGTTTTTCATGTTCCTATTCTTTTTTGGGACATTGTTTTGGAGGATTCTTACTCCACTTGTATTTCTCTATTTTATAGAAGATTTCTCTCCCACATGATTTTTATTCTTTTCTTTGTTTGTGAGAGATTGTTTTTACATGGGAACCTCATCAATCTTTGTTGTCGGGACCCACATTTTTCATCTTTGCATTAGGTTTTTCCCCCCTAAGTTTCACTTAAGGGGGGGTGTAATTATAAATAAGGTGTTTTACCTAATTAGCTCACTTAATATGTCATATTCACATGTTTTTTATTAAGGTAAAAACATGTTTTGAAGGGACCCCAAAATCCTTTACAAAAAGATTTTTAATGGATCTAGAACCCTCAACTAGAAGGTTGTCAAAACATAAAGACACGAAAGCATAGACAACCAAGAAAAAAAAGGCAACCAAGGCCAAAGAACCACAACCAACTACAAAGCCGCAAAACAGCCAACGACCAGCCAAAAACTAGCCCCCAAACAAGAACCATCAAGATTTACATTTAGAATTACTCTTGTGGGAGCGGAGAGTAATATCAAAAGGATGCTTAGAGGACTTTTTTTTCTTGCCCTTTACAGTTATCCAGCCCTCTTCCACTTGCTCTACCTTATCAAGCCAAGCCAACGCACCAATATCCTAAAGAAGAATGCCTGCAACCACTGTCATATTCACATGTTAAGTTTACCCAGGTCCTAGGAATATTTATAGAAGTCTTAGTTGTCATAAGATCTTATCTTATCTTTTTTCATTTACTTCTTGTGTATTAGGTTATTTAATATTTTTTTCTCATGTTATAAGATTAAGAAACTTGTTATGATCTTGTCTAATTCTATCTCTCACATTTCCTATATAAGCTTTGGAGTAGCATCTTTTGTTATTGCTTCTCTCTTGTGTGTGTGGAAGGTTATTTGGTGTTACAAATCGTAGATCCTAGTTGCTTCATGTTTGTTCACTTCAACATCTTGCTTTTTATTGGTAAATCCCTTGTAGAATTTTCTTTCCTTCTAGTAGATTCCCTCCATCCATTTTAGCTTCAATTCCATGCATCATCCCAAGTCCTCTATACATTCGAACAATTCTTGACCAAATATATACATATCCAAGTTCGACCTCCATTTTCTCCTTAGAGCTCTACAACTCAACCAAAAATGCTACCTAATTCCCTGTATGACCCAAGAACCATTGATGGTCTTAAATGGATGTGATAAGACAAGATATAGCTCTTCAACCCATATCAATACCTATGAATCCCTCAAGGACATGATTTTTATGCAAATGTAGATGGTCATTGATGCAAGGGGCATGATATACTACACACACAAGTTTCATGTGAAGATCATGCGGGAATATTTATAGGAAAGATGTCTCAATCTTTCTCTTAATGCTAAATTTTAAAAAAAGTGTAATTTTTAGGTTATATTTAATAGAAAAACTCAATTTCTAGGCTATACAAATATTTTTGGAAAGAATAAATATTTTGGGTTGTTCAACACCATATTTGGAGGTGTCTATTGTGTAGATCTCTTTAAGTTCTATTGTTTTAAAAAAAGGGGGTCCAATCAACCTCCTAGATTAACTTATGATTGCTAAAATTTTGCATAGGAAGTATAAAAATTTATATTGGACATGTAAAAGAGTTGTAAAGGAGAGTTACACTTGTTAACCAACTTATGGTGCATTTTATGACACATCACAAATCATATTTTATTGGAGATAATGAAACACAAATAGAACACCAAATTTGGTGAGTGAATTATACCAAGGTTATAATTGTTTCTAAGTAATCATTCATTAGCCAATAATTAATTAATCTTTAATTGATTCTTAAGTTAATTTCACTTCATGCACTTAAGGTAAACTTATGATTATTTTTCTTTTATTAGATTGATCTATTTTTATATCATTATGTCTCATCACATGTGATGTTGGTGTAATTAAATGCTTTGTACCTTGTCCTAGGTCATAATTACACCTTAGTTAAGTTTACTTAGGGACCACATAGGAGTTGTTGAAGAATCTCCACTTTTGGTGGACTTATCTTCTTATTACTTTATCACCTCCACCTTTCATGGACATATCATGTAATTAGGGTTCCACCTTTTGTGGGTGATCCACTATTTGTGATGGTTATCACATTATCACCTTTCCACTTTAGGTGGAGTGATAGCTTTTCATTGTTGTCTCATGTCATAAGATTACGACACTTGTCATAATCTTATGCACTCCTATGTTCTCACCTTGGCTATATAACCAAGGGGTCTCTCATTGTAAAATCATTCCATTATCATTGACATTGAATACAGTTTATTCTTGTCATATTATTTTCTCTCTTCTTTGTGCTTTCCATTTGGTCCATAGATCTTGGCATCCATAGCCAATTCTACCATGGTATCAGAGCGAGTTGGGTGTCATTGGAGAGTCTTTTTTTGAAGAGAGGTACCAGATTTGGGGAGGTTCCATTTTTGGCTCTTTATTGTAGGTTTAAATCAGAGCTTGCTAGTGCAAATCTAAGCTCACCATTGTGTCCGGAAGGTTCGAGAAAGTCGATTTTTCCTTTTGTTTAGTCCAAATTGGACATACAAGGCCAAATCTAAGAGGGTTTGAAGTTGCATTGTGGTTGCCAAATCCAAAAGGTAGCTGCATTTTTGGAGCATTTTGGATCAAATCCAACCTTGCCATCACGTCCAAAAAGGCCAAAAACCCTAAGATTGACTGTCCATTCATCCAAATCGGAGCAAGTCATCCGGTGAGGCAAAAAAAATTTGCCCAAAGAGCTGTACAGCCCCCAGGTTGCCATTAATGTCGACGGTACGATTTTTATTAAAAAAATATATTTTTTAAATCCGTCGAATTTTTTTGAAATGTTTTTATGAAAATTTCATTTTTGGGATTAAATCTTTTGAAAAGATTTAGGGGAGAGGAGCCGATATGTAGGCGGGGGCCCGAACATGCGATGGAACATGCGCTCATTGGGGCCCACACCTATACGCTGGTCCTCCAAAAGGTAAGATTTATTTCATCCATAGATAGGCTTGATCACATCAAACATAAATCAGATATAAAATGCACACAAGTTAACATTAATATAAAAACTTAACAAGTACACGATGGCAGCCAAACATGATGAAGTGTATCCAGCTTGTATATGACATTGAACAAGTACCATTCTGACATGGAATTAGAACAGCCCAAACACTAAGACATGCACCCTTCCCCGTAAACTATTAAACCCAACTTTCACACCAATATAGGCGTCACTTTCACATTAGTCACAACTACAGAAAATAAACAAGATGCCAACTCAACAACTTTGAAACCCATCCGACCCATCTTTGACCAACTGGCGAACCCATTACAAGATTGTTTCCCATCGTAGCATAACCAAACCAACATGCAAATGCATTCGCCTATCCCATCTACCATGAGATCTACAACACGTATCAACTTCAATTTGTCCCATCTTGCCAAGTAGGGTGCACACATACTGGAGCCAAACGCAAATATCCCACTTGCATCCATTTAACACTCCTGTAAGGCCGCCATTATTCAAAACAAAAGTATGGAAACAATTTCAAATAATCCACCAAACCAATCAAGTCAAGAATTAAAGGCTAAAATCAATCAAATCTCCAATTCATACGAAACAGAACTCAAATTCAAAAGAGGACAGCAAGTTATTTCACCACACCAAACAACCATCAATCAAATTCAAATAATTCCCAATTCAAATAGCCATGAAAACCTTCAAGTATTTAGTTATTCTGCAGTGAGCGACATAAGAAAAGGAGGAGTGACAAGCACAAAATTGAACGAGTTAACATCAAGGGAAGGCAACAGCTCAGATTCCAGTGCACCAACATCCATATTGTACCAGGTTTTCCTTTTCACACTTATTCTTCATTACAGCCATTAACAACATCCATATTGATCTTCATTACACCCATTACAGTCCTATTACATGTTTCTTTATGTATCGGTAGAGTTTATATTGCAAATATTGTAGTCATAGGTTAGCATAGTGTTCCATAGGGTTTATAATGCATATATTACAGTCATGGTTTACCATTTAAGGCTTTCCCTAGGGTTTATATTGCAAATATTACAGTCATAGTTTACCATCTCTGTTTCCCTAGGGTTTATATTGAAAATGTTACAGTCATAGTTTACCCTTTCTATTTCAGTAGGGTTTATATTGCAAATATTACACTCATAGTTTAACATTTCTATTACATAGGTTCTACATTATCATTCACTCTGCTTATCATAGTCTCACATCATAGTCTCATAGGTTCTACATTATCATTCACTCTGCTTATCGTAGTCTCATAGGTTCTGCATTATCGTTTATATGTTACATATTGGTCATGGTTTACCATTTCTGTTTCAATGGTCTTGCATTATCATTCACTCTGATTATCTTATTCTCATAGGTTCTGCATTATCATTCACTCTAGTTATATTATTCTCATAGGTTCTACATTATCATTGACTCTGCTTAGCATAATCTCACAGGTTTTGCATTATCATTCACTCTACTTATCTTATTCTTCTTTCAGTTCTACATTGTCATTCACTCTGGATATCTTATTCTCATATCTTCTACATTATCAGTCTCTAAAGTTTCTGTTGTTCAAACATGAGTGTGGTTTTCACTTTCCTATGCATGAGAATGTTAATGTTGTAAACGCTTAAAAGGTTATGAGATGTTCTTAAACTCTAACTCCCTTGCATAGCTTGTAATTTTGTGCTTCTTACTCCTCTACTTCCTTATGTCGCTCACTCCAGAATAGATAACTCAAGATAACAAACTCCTGTTACAGAAGATAATCTCAATTGAAATGCAAGAAACTAAAAATATAACACATACACAAACTAAATAATCTTCTGTTCAAGCATCACTCTCTTCATACATATAAAAATAACTGTTAAAGCATTTGTGTTTCATAGTTTACCATTTATCTTTCCTAGGTTCTGCATTATCATTTACTCTCGTTATCATATTCTCATATGTTCTGCATCACAAACTAATTATTCTTCTATTCAAGCATCATAGGTACATAGATGTATTTCATAGTTTACACATAGTTTGCACTCTCTTCATACATACACATAGATGTATTTCATAGTTTACCATTTATGTTTCATAGGTTATGCATTATCATTGACTCTGCTTATCATATTCTCATATGTTTTGCATTACAAAGTGATTGTTTTTCTATTCAAGCATCACTGTTTTGATTCTAATTATTTTGTGTAGATGGCCAAGGGCAATGCAGTGGCGACCCGTACTGGGAACAAAAAAATGAAAAGAGCCATGACAAGGCTGCCTGCTGAGAAATGAGGATGCAGATTCCCCCCTGAAATAGATCATGTTGCACAAGTAGATGAGGTTTTTACTCCTCAAATACCGCAGATTGAGGTTACTACACCTCAAATACTGCAGAAGGTAAAACAAATACAGAAGCTGTGGTCTGAGGATGACATGAAAAGGGCACTCTATGACGTTGAAGAGAATGACATGTCGATAAGGGGGGCTTCCAAAAAGTGGTCAATCCCAACAACCACACTGTCCAAATGGCTAGGGGGTCTAACAACATCTTCCAAGAAAGGTCCGCCAACAGTCCTCACAGAAGAGGAAGAAAATCGCATTGTGGAATGGTGCGAGCAAATGGTTGATATTGGTCATGGTCTTGAGATAGTCAATCTTAAGTCTGAGGTTGCTCAAATATGTCAAAATAGGCCAAATCCTTTCACCAATAGCTTCCCAAGGAAGTCTTGGTGGACAGGCTTCAAGCAAAGACATCCTCAACTTGCATTACGAATTGCTGAAGGCCTAGACAAAGATAGGGCATTCAATCTTAGACCTGATGTTGTAGATGCATTCTACAAAACACTGTCTGCAGCATACAAAGCCATGCCATATGGTCCTGATCGCATATGGAATTGTGATGAAACTGGCATCCAAGCAGGCAAAAATGGGTCCATGAAGGTGCTCGCAAGAAAAGGTAGCAGGAATGTCTCTTACATTATCCCAAAGAGCCGTGAATGGATAACCATTCTATGTTGTGTCAATGTTGTCGGGCAGAGCATTCCAGGATTAACTTGTTCAAGGGGAATGCGAACATAGATAATTACATCATAGATTGTGAACCAAGTGCTTGCATGGCAGCCCAGCCACATGCATGGATGATGAAAGACTTGTTCATAGATTAGTTGACCCACTTCAAAAACTCCATTCCAGGCGGTGTCTCGCCCACGAATAGGGTCTTGTTGATCTTTGACGGCCATGGAAGCCACGTAGTGCTCAAAACCATCCAAGAAGCAAGAGATATCGGTATAGATTTGTTAACATTGCCATCACACACATCACATAAGCTACAGCCATTGGATGTGAGTGTGTTTGCACCTTTCAAAGCTTACTTCAAATCAGAACATGCAGAATTTTTGTCAAGGTTTCCAAACATTGAAGTGAGGAGGAGAGAACTTGCAATGTTAGGCAGCAAAGCAATGCAAAGAGCTTTGATAGTTGACAACATCAAGGCTAGGTTTAGAAGGACTAGTATATGGCCGCTGAATCCCGATGCACTTGTCAACGACATGCATCCAAGTGAGATATTTGTGGTCAACGAGGATGCTGACATAGTTGAAAACATTCTCAGCCTTTCTGGACTTGGTGTGTCAAGTGATGATGTCACAGTATTGCAGTCCACTCTTCCAGATGGACACATGCAGCCTGCAACAAAAACACAACACTCACCTCATGCATGTCCTATTGAATCAGTTGCACAAGTGGTGGTTAATGAACACACCCCTCCCATGGTGGACAGGACCGTTGATCAATTCAACAAAAGTTTAGATCTTCCATCACAATGAAGCCAACCATCCTGGTTGGTTGAGGGAGCAATGAACTTGGGCATTCATTTGGAAGTCCCAGAACAAGAGGATACCTATACTTTTCCATCACCACCACTAGAAATTGACCTTTCTCAAGTTGTCCATTACTATGCTCCTTCTTGCAATTCAGATTTACAAGCCAATGAAGATGTACCACAGGGATCATAGGTAGTCGAGGAGGTCATTGGCACACAGTCAAATGGGACACAAGAAACACAAACAATTCCGCACATCAACAAATTCCTCAAGTTGCCTGTGCACACTGTCTGTCAAATGAAATCCAAAGCAGGTGCAATTTGGATCAGTAGACAGTCTCAATTGTTGACAACAGATGACTACATGAGGCTGTTAATGGAGCAAGAGCAAAGGAAGAAAGAGGTGGAGGAGATAAAAGCAAGAAAGGGACAATAGAATGCAGAGAAAAGGGAAACAAGAATTGTGGCAGCAGAGTTGAAGATGAATGCCAGAATTGAGAAGGACATACTGCGAAAAGAAAAAGAGCAGCAAAAATTACAACAAAAAAAGGATAGAGATGCAAAAAAGGAGCAAGAGAGGCTTCACAAAGAACATGACCGAAAGGAAAAAGAGATTGAGGAGGCACAGAGGGCTTTACAGAGAGAGAGGCGGTTAAGGAACACTTCTAATCCATTGTCTCAAAGTAATGGAGTCTTCCGTGATATTCCCAACATTAATATCCCTCGGTTCTCCACAACAATGAATTATTCAAGCCTCTCCCAATCTGACTTTAGGGGTAGTCAATATCCATATCAATTTGGCACTCGGGATGTACAAATGTCTTCACCACCGCCCCCAACACATGTCACTTGCACCCAATTTACCACTCCAAGTCCCACTCATGTATGCAGCAATCCCCGTCGACTGGAAGGGGACGAGAACATGGCAATTGGCACCCCAACCAGCCAAGATCCTTTTCACAACAGTAGCAGCTAGATTACAAATGCTAGTTTCATAGACTTTAGAAGTATTGATATTTACAAATGCACCGAAATTGTGGACAGTTGTAATTTTTTGATAAGTACAGATTGACCGTTATTGTTTTGTTTTGTGAAGTAATCTGATCAGATTCGAAAAAGTGTTGTATGTAATTTGCAATGTATGCTTCTTCGTTGACATTTTTAAATATATGAGAATTACAGATGCATCGTTTTTGTTTTGATTTGCAATGTATTAGATCATATTGCAATGTGTGTTCTATGTAATTTGCAATGTGTCATTGTTTCTATTTCAAATGTTTGCTTCTTCATTGACATTTTGTCATTTTCGATTCCTTTTTCCAAATATTTTTCCACGTGGAAGGTCCAACTTTGTCCATGAAAAAATGAAAAAAAGACTCGTCGACCAATACAGACGCACCTCGAGTGCCACTGCCTGTGTGGCTCGACGTCCAAAGGTGACAGCCTTGCCACGTCAACTCCTCCCGGTCTGCCACCATAACAATCCACTACTAAGCATTTATCACTCGCCGCCACTTCCTATTCCTATCCACTGTCTGAAATAAATGTTGTCACCTCTCCTAAGCTCCATGCCACCCCGCAATTTTATTCCAACCAACCTATACATATACATATGCATATGTATATGCATATGCATATGTATATGCAATATATGTATATGCATATACATATGTATATACTACATATGTACATATGCATATGCATATGCATACATATACATAGACATATGCATATGTATATGCATACATATACATATACATATTAGACATATGCATATGTAATACATATGCATATGCATATACATACTTATATGTATATGTATATGTATGTAGATATGTATTTGCATATGCATATGTATATGTATATAGATATGTATATGCATATGCATATACATATCTATATACATATACATATGCATATGCAAATACATATCTACATACATATGCGTTTATTCCGAAACGAACTGCATTGAATGCTCCCGGTGCCTCGCTCTTCTCGCCATTCAACCAGCCTTTCATTTTCCCGAGTAAACATTTCGTCTTCACTTGCTTGTCGGTACTTGCTTGTTTCGTAATCTGCAACCTTCGTCGTCTCATGACAACCTGCAATGCTCAGACACCATATCTTGTTTGGGTAGAAGTCGATATGGAGATGGGTAGACGCCAATTACCGAACGTCACTAGCAGCTCCACTTCCGCCATGCAAGCAACGAACGGGTTCCTCGCCGCCATGAACGGGTTCCATATACATATGTACATATATATATGCATACATCCACATACATATATTGTATATGTATATATATATATGCATACATACACATACATATACATATGTATATACATATGCATATGTATATAGATATGTATATGTATATGCATACATATACATATCTATATACACATATACATATTTGTATACAATTAAGTCGTGCAACTATTCTATCTTTTTCAGGTGCCATTGATGAATTTGGGGGTGTTAAATTTTTCATAGGTGATGGCAACCTATGCTGCACGGGTCCACAACTCCATTCAAATTGTGAAGTGTTGCGTAGGTAACCATGAGAAGCCTTCACAAAACCAAGTCCCCTAAGTCGTTTAAATACAAAGCTATGGACACCTATGTGAAGTGCTACATAGGCCACACATGTATATACATAAAACATAGACATACAAATAGACATATAGGTTATGCTTCATCATTTCAATCAACTAAGCAATAGAGACATGTTTTAGGGAGACTTGATTTTATGAACGCTCGTTTGATGGCAACCTATGTTGCACGGGTCCACAACTCCATTCGAATTGTGAAGTGTTGCATAGGGAACCATGACGAGCCTCCAAAAAACCAAGTCCCTTAAGTCATTTAAATACAAAGCTATGGACACCTATGTGAAGTGCTACCTAGGCCACACATGTATATACATAAAACATAGACATACAAATATACATATAGGTTATGCTTCATCGTTTCAATCAACTAAGCAATAGAGACATGTTTTAGGGAGACTTGATTTTCTGAACGCTCGTTTGATGGCAACCTATGTTGCACGGGTCCACAACTCCATTCGAATTGTGAAGTGTTGCATAGGGAACCATGACAAGCCTTCAAAAAACCAAGTCCCCTAAGTCATTCAAATACAAAGCTATGGTAATCTATGTGAAGTGCTACATAGGCAAGCATGAAAGGCCTTGGGAAAACCAGGTCCCCTAAATACATGTTGTAAGAAATCTTTAGTGCTCAATATTGATCTATGGTAATACATGTGAATACTTGAAGGTTTTCACGGCTATTTGAATTGGGAATTATTTCAATTTGATTGATGGTTGTTTGGTGTGGTGAAATAACTTGCTGTCCTCTTTTGAATTTGAGTGATGTTTCGTATGAATTGGAGATTTGATTGATTTCAGCCTTTAATTCTTGACTTGATTGGTTTGGTGGATTCTTTGAAATTGTTTCCATGCTTTTGTTTTGAATAATGGCAGCCTTACAGGAGTGTTAAATGGATGTCGGTGGGATATTTGCATTTGGCTCCAATAAGTGCACACCCTGCTTGGCAAGATGGGACAGATTGAAGCTTATACGTGTTGTAGATCTCATGGTAGATGGGACAGGCGAATGCATTTGCGTGTTGGTTTGGTTATGCTACGATGGGAAACAATCTTGTAATGGGTTCGCCAGTCGGTCAAAGATGGGTCGGATGGGTTTCAAAGTTGTTGAGTTGGCACCTTGTTTAAATTAATGCTAACTTGTGTGCATTTTATATCTGAGATATGTTTGATGTGATCAAGCCTATCTATGGATGAATTTTTTTTTACGTTGTGGAGGACCGGCGTATAGGTGCACACCATATAAAGTTGACACCCCCAAATTAATAAATGGCACATATAAAAGATACAATTGTTGCAGGTCTGAATTTATGAATATAGACATATACATACACATACACATACACATAAGTGAATTAAACACAACTTTAGAGAAGTATAGGAAGAGGTAGCGAGTGATAAATGCGACACAGTGGATTGTTAGGGTGGCTGACTGAGAGAAGTAGACGTGGAAAGGTTGTCCACTTAAGACCTCTTCACACATCTATACACACACACATTTACATATAGACATACACATTCACACATACACATTTACATATACAAATACATATTTACATATATACATAAATATATACATACACATACATATACACATAAACATAAAAATACACATACACATACACATAAACATACACATAGTCATAGACATACACATATCCATACACATACACATAAACATAGACATACACATACACATACACATACACATAAACATAGACATACGCATACACATACACATACACATACACATACACATATACATATTTACATATCCATACAAATTTGCATAGACATATACATAGACATAAACATACACATATTCATAGATTTATTTACACATATACATAGATTTACATGCACACATACATAGACATAAACATATATAGATTCAAATACAAAGCTATGGTAATCTATAAACATATACATAAACATAAACATATGTATATGTATATGAATATGTCTATACATATGCATATATATATATATATATATATATATATATATATATATATATAAGTAAGATGCAAAGACCTTAAGCATATACAAGTTGGATACACTTCATCATGTTTGGCTGCCAGCATGTAATTATTTTGTTTCAAAATAATTACAATTATGTGTGCATTTTATATCTGATATACATATCCATATGTCTATGTATATGTGTATGTATATGTCTATTTATCTATCTATGTATATGTCTATGTCTATGTATATGTCTATGTCTATGTATTTGTCTATGTCTATGTTGATGAAGTAGAACATAAAAAAAATAGAACAGCCCCCATATATTTCCAAGACACAAAATTAAGGTACAATAATTGGATGACTAATATGATGGAAAATAACCTATGCAAAAGATAACACCCCCAAAATAACCAATGGCACCTAAGAAAAGATAGAAACATTTGCCTTACAGACTTATTGAAGGATATGGGTTTTTTTTTTCATTTAAATGTTATTGGTCCACGTGGCCTGCCGTGTGGACAATGTGATTTTGGGCGCATACGTATCGGCTCCTCTCCCCTAATACATAAGCGGAGGCCGTAATGTGCAATGGGACATGCGCTCATTGGGGCCCACACCTATACGGTGGTCCTCCACAACATAAGGTTAAATTCATCCATAGATAGGCTTGATCACATCAAACATAAATCAGATATAAAATTGATGGAGCATTACCCAAAATCAGAATCAATGATAATGCAAAACCTATGAGAAAACAATAAGGAGAGTGAATGATAATGCATAACCTGTGAGATTACGATAAGCAGAGTGAATGATAATGCAAAACATATTGAAAAGAGATATGATGTAATATAAGCTAGACAATTATTTGAGTTTTGCTTCCCCTTTGACATCAAATAGTTTCTTATTTTTTGTAGTTAGGATATTGTTTTCACTATGTACCTGAGGTAGAGGATTAGTTGGTTGATTGTGATAATGAATTTTAGGTGAGAATAAGAGATTGGATGAGACTATCATTAACACATGTTATAATGTTTAATCTAAATTGGGATACCCAAGGCATGAATAAGGATGAGTCTGATTCAATGGATAAAATATACTTCGATCATGTATAAATGATGTTCATTCTTGCTATCAATTTGAAGTTATATATACATTTGATAATGTTGTATGAAATTATATTTCAGTATCTATATGTGAAATGGTTATAGCATAAGTAGGAGTCAACCATCATCATAGTTAGCTATAAGGGAGAGGGGCCGATATTTACAGTCACTTTAATTGAACAACAAACAAAGCGTACATCCAATTAGGTTGTATATATACACATATACATATATGCATATGTATATGTAAACGTATATATGCATATGCAATGTAGTTTGAATGGAGAGTGTAATGAATGGAAGGTACAGTGCATAGCTTAAGGGAGAGTGTAATGGTGTTCTTCTTTCAAATTATGCATGTTCCATCCATTCGCTCCACTCTACATCTAAAACAACTTCATTTTTTGTTTGCATATGCATATATACATATACATGTACATATGCATATATGTATATACAATTGCATATGTATATGTATGCACATACATATGCATATACACATGCATATACTGCATATGCATATACATATACATATCAAATATTGATAAAAAGTGTAAGAACAAAATCATACATGTAAGATTGAGTGTAACTGATGAACAGAGAAACCATTAATGCCATCATGAATAGTAGTTTGGTATATCTTAGGCAGATTAGACTTATTTCACCATAAGTCCACAATTGTAAATCTTATATCCTGAGGTGATGAAGGGCAGGTTTGCAAGGAAACAAAAATTGCATGTTATAGTATGGCATGAAGAAATCATACTCTTAGAAATAATTGAATGATACAAACTGAAACAACAATGTTATACTTGTAAGAGTAAGAGCTCTCAAGAAGAACAGATTGAATAAGGATGAGTCTGATTCAATGGATAAAATATACTTCGATCATGTATAAATGATGTTCATTCTTCCTATCAATTTGAATAATAAGAATGTTAAACAAACATAGATGGGGGAACAATAGTTGCACTAAAGAGGAAAAACAGAATGGATACTAAAAGGACATTGACTTGCAATTCAATGGAGTTCTTGAAGTGTTCCATTGCAGGTATTGCATATGGTGGAGGTTTGACAGAGGTGTAAATAGCAATGACATAGACATACACATACACATAAACATACACATGGTCACATACACAAAGACATACACATACACATAGTCACATACACATAAACATACACATAGTCACATAAACATAGACATAGACATAGACATAGACACATAGACATAGACATAGACATAGTCACATACACATAAACATACACATAGTCACATACACAAAGACATAGACATACACATAGTCACATACACATACACATACACATACACATAGACCTAGACATAGTCACATACACATAGTCACATACACAAAGACATAGACATACACATAGTCACATAGACATAAACATACACATAGTCACATAGACATAGACATAGACATAGACACATACACATAAACATACACATAGACATACACATAGTCACATACACATAAACATACACATAGTCATATACACAAAGACATACACATACACATAGTCACATACACATAAACATACACATAGTCATATAGACATAGACATACACATACACATACACATACACATACATATAGACATACACATAGACATACACATACACATAGTCACATACACATACACATACACATACACATACACATACACATACACATACACATACACATACACATACACATACACATAGTCACATACACAAAGACCTAGACATACACCTAGTCACATACACATAAACATACACCTAGTCACATGCACATAGTCACATAAACATACACCTAGTCACATGCACATAGTCACATACACATACAAATAGACATACACATACACATAGTCACATACACATAAACATACACATAGTCACATACACAAAGACCTAGACATACACCTAGTCACATACGCATAAACATACACCTAGTCACATGCACATGCACATGCGGAACGTATGAGAATATGAGAAGCAGAGTGAATGATAATGCGAAATCTATGAGAAAACGATAAGCAGAGTGAATGATAATGCAGAACCTGTGAGATTATGCTAAGCAGAGTCACTGATAAGGCAAAACGTATGAGAATACGAGAAGCAGAGTGAATGATAATGCAGAACCTATGAGAAAATGATAAGCATAGTGAATGATAATGCAGAACCTATGAGATTATGCTAAGTAGAGTCAATGATAATGCAAAACGTTTGAGAATACGAGAAGCAGAGTGAATCATAATGCAGAACCTATGAGAAAATGACAAGTAGAGTGAATGATAATGCAGAACCTGTGAGATTATGCTAAGCAAAGTCAATGATAATGCAGAACGTTTTAGAATACGAGAAGCAGAGTGAATCATAATGCAAAATCTATGAGAAAATGACAAGCAGAGTGAATGATAATGCAGAACCTGTGAGATTATGCTAAGCAGAGTGAATGATAATGCAGAACCTGTGAGAATATGATTTGCAAAGTCAATGTCAATGCAAATCCTATGAGAATAGGATAACCCAAAACTATGACTGTAAAACTTGCAAAATAAACCCTACCGAAACATAAATGGTAAACTATGCGTGTTATATTCTCAAAATAAACCCTACTGAAAAAGAAATGAGGTAAATATGAGCATAATATTTGCAATATAAACCCTACAGAGCAAAACCCATATAAACAACTTGAATTATTACATGTCGAAAGAAGAAAACAACCAATTGCATTAATATATTTAATATAAACAAAGAGATGCTTGAACAGAAGATTAATTTCCAAAGATTTAGTGTGTTTATGAACACAAATAATGTAGTGTTCATAAACACTCAACTTCAACAAAATAAACAAAATCTGCAACACCAAAAAACATATAAAACACAACGAAATTGCAAACCAAACACAAACAGAAGAACAATGGCCAGCCTTAGTGAGCAAGCTCACCTGGGTCGAACACGCGACAAATCCCTTCATTGCTTGCGGTGACCTTCATGGCGGCAAGGAACTCGTTCATTGCTTGCATGGCGGTGAGGAACTCGCTCATGGCAGCGAGGAACCCGTTCGTTGCTTGCATGGCGAAAGTGGAGCTGCTAGCGAGGTTTGGTAAGTGGCATCTACCCGTCTCCGTATCAGCTTCTACTCAAACAGTATATGGTCTCCGAGCATTGCAGGTTGTGGTGAGAGTGTGAAGGTTGCAGACAACGAAATGAGCAAGTACTGGCGAAGAAGTGAAGATGGAATGTTTCCTCGGGAAAATGAAAGGCTGGTTGAATGGCGAGAAGAGCTAGGCACTGGGAGCATTCAATTCAGTTCACTTCGGAATAAATGCGGGGTGGTGTGGAGCTTACGAGAGGTGGCAGCATTTATTTCGGATAGTGGATAGGAATAGGAAGTGACGGCGAGTGATAAATGCTCAGTAGTGGATTGTTAGGGTGGTGGACTGGGAGGAGTTGACGTGGCAAGGTTGTCACCTTCGGATGCCGAGCCACACAGGTAGTGGCACCCAAGGTGCGTCTGTATCGGTCGACGGGTCTTTTTTTCATTTTTTCTGACGCATCGACAAAGTTGGACCTTCCACATGGCAAAATATTTTTTAAAAAAATTAAAATAATTATTTATTGTTTAATTTATGTTTTTCTCCAATGGGTTTTCTTTTTTAAATGCTATTGGTCCACGTGGCCTATCAAATGGACCGTGCGGTTTTCGGTGCTTACGTATCGGCTCCTAAAACAAAACAAAAATTATGGTACTGTGAGTACCTACGGACAGTCTGCAAAGTACCCGCGTCCCATTTGTGTACCGATGGTTGCAGCTTAGCCACATGGCAGGAGGCCACTGGCCAACTACGGGTACACCACCATCCGCGGGCTCGTCCGCCCTCCACAGCCCAATCCGGTCACCGGCCCCTCTAAATACCAACAGTAACAGGTTCCAGCTGTTTCTTACACCGGCCGTCGCAAACTCAAAAATTCCGACGAAAGATTCCGGCAAGGCACAGGAGTATATTCCGTCAGAATTTTC
The DNA here is from genome assembly GCA_007115665.2 of Sequoiadendron giganteum. Lineage (NCBI taxonomy): Eukaryota > Viridiplantae > Streptophyta > Pinopsida > Cupressales > Cupressaceae > Sequoiadendron > Sequoiadendron giganteum. Next base: position 344,060,587 of record CM021105.1, on the reverse strand, counting down.
CAGCGAGCAAGTTTTCTGGTGACGGGCCGCAGGCCATCAAATTTAATCTTCCAGATTGCTGACATCAGTGCCACATCAGCGTGCCTTTGAAAATTTTGGACCCCTCACGGATTGCACTTTGGTTTTTGCAGGCGATCTTCAAAGCTTCATAACTTGGTCATTTTGGCTCCTTTTTTCATTTGGGCTAATTTTTTGTGATCTTCATAGTGGTGTAATCAATTTTTTGTTTTGGTTTCTGGTTTTTCTAGAAATTGCAAATTATCACAGGTGTTGCTACTTCGTCCTCATTTTGGGAACTTTGGGAGCTCTTAACTTGCTCCTACGGTAACATTTTTTAGTGCCGTTTTTTTTGAAAGTGCATGATTTTTCCTGTACTTTCTAGTGGTGTGATTAGATTTATCTCATCTACTGTAATTTTTGCACTGTGAGTTTGAGGCCTATTTTGGCAATTTGCATGTACCAAGATCAAAGTCCACCTTGTTATTTTTGGCAGTGGCAATTGTAAATGCACTAAGTATAAAGTGCCAAATCAAATACTTCTTGGGGGGTCTCTTGATTGAGTGAATTTGGGGGGGCAATCTTTTGCCTTTGTTGGTTCATGTCTCTTGATTGGTCTATTGTGTGACTAAAGTTGAGGAGTTTAAATATGGGAATCAAAATACATCCTGCTATAATAAGTTTAAATCGATGGAACTTTAATTCTTGGCGAGATGGAATCCTAACACATTGTAGGTGGCTTAATCTTTTGCCATATCTCTATGGGCTAGTTCCTAAACCTTCATCAAAATGGAAGAGAATTGTGTGGGGCTTTAAAACAACACATATCTTGGGATTAATTCGTTGTAATTGTGATATTGATACACTAATGGTCATTGATGGTATTGAGATCCCTCTTGACCTTATGACCAAACTTTGGGAGATGTATGGAGACTTGAATGAACCTCCATTCCCAGAGGATCTTGTTGCAGATTGTCTTGTTCCACTTGCAGAGCTTCGACCTTTTGATGATAAAACAACTAAAACAATTGTTGATTGGGAAAGTTATGGTCGTTTTGATGACACAAAACCTTCTCCTTCTCCTCCTACAGAGACATCTATTGAGACTTCAGTTTCTATGGCTCCTAATCTAGATTTAGAGGGTTCATCTTCTTCATCTATGAGTCAACATCTTGAGGCTGAGGAGTCTTGTGATCTAGCATTGGAAAAATCATCTATTGTTGCATTTGATGATGCTTGTGATTCCACAGTTTGGGTTCCTTGTGATTCAATACAGCACGACATACATTGTCTTCCAGATATGGCTACTTTGGATGGCTTCTTGACAGGTATTTCAGACTTGTTTGTGGAGTCTCATCTTGCAGATTTGGGGGACATCATTGATGGCATTCATCTTCTCTTTGAGGAAGATGCTCCTTCTTCAGTTGTTGCGAGGGAACACTCTGACCCTCTTGTTCATTCTCTACATGATCATTCTTTGCAGTTTGACATGAGTGGATACTTTTGGACAGCATTTGGAGGAGGCTTCTTTTTCTTTAGAGGGGATATCATTCTCTTTGGATCATGTTCTACATTCTTCTCTACTAGATGTTGGATTGTACTCTTCAGCAGTGTGGCCTAGAACGCCTGTTTAGAGTGTGTCAACTTTTGACATTGACATGGAGACACTTGAGCATGCTTCAGAGACATCATACATCCTACATACATCCTTGGTTTTGTTTCTTCCTAAGGGGAGGAACGTTGTTCGGCGAGATTGGATCATCTTCAGCATTCAATGTCGAGCTTCTACCATCATTGTAGGAGACTCAACATTGAGGGGGGGCTGCCTTGTCTCTCTTCTACTTCTCTCTTATGGGGGGGTCTTTTTCCTCACATGGGGTTTTTACCTTCTCATGCATCATTGAGAGCATTTCTATTTTGTATTTCATCTCTCTTTTGGGGAGGAGTTTTGTCCCACTGGGTTTTCTCCTTTTCTCCGTTTGTGAGAGATTGCATTGCATTTGTACATGGGTACCTATCATGGCCTAGTTGTCGGGACCCATCTTGCATTTGTTACATTTGTGTGCATTCTCCCTAAGTTGCACTTAAGGGGGGGTGTTGGTGTAATTAAATGTTTTGTACCTTGTCCTAGGTCATAATTACACCTTAGTTAAGTTTACTTAGGGACCACATAGGAGTTGTTGGAGAATCTCCACTTTTGGTGGACTTATCTTCTTATTACTTTATCACCTCCACCTTTCATGGACATATCATGTAATTAGGGTTCCACCTTTTGTGGGTGATCCACTATTTGTGGTGGTTATCACATTATCACCTTTCCACTTTAGGTGGAGTGATAGCTTTTCATTGTTATCTCGTGTCATAAGATTACGACACTTATGCACTCCTATGTTCTCACCTTGGCTATATAACCAAGGGGTCTCTCATTGTAAAATCATTCCATTATCATTGACATTGAATACAGTTTATTCTTGTCATATTATTTTCTCTCTTCTTTGTGCTTTCCATTGGTCCATAGATCTTGGCATCCATAGCCAATTCTAACAATGTTGACACTTGTCATGATCTAATCCCTTTCTCATTTAGGGTTTTCTCTTATAAGCACTCTCTTAAATTATTGTATTTTCACTCTTGAAGTCCATTATGTAAGTTCTTTTTTTTGAGAAAATAAAATTTCATTATTTATAACTCTCGTGCATGGAAGGTGTTCTCATTTTTTGTATTATCTTGCTTTATGTTTGTTTTTCATAAATATAACATGGTATCAAAGCATAGATTCAACAAACCCTTTCTTCATTTTTGAGGGGTTTTTCTCAACTAGGGTTACAAAAGCAAAATCTAGAATCTTCATGATTTTTTTGTAGGTTTTGGGTTTCAACATTTTTTTGGTGCAATTTGGAGCTAAATGGACCTCACAATTGCGTTCAAAAGGCCAAATAAATAAATTTTGACTATAAATTTTTCCTATTTTTGTTTTTTTTTCAAAAATAAAATAAAATTCAAAAAGCAAGTTTAATAGGCTTGCACATGAATGTACCCTACATAGGACCATGATAGGTTTATTGCGTACCTACATGGTAGGGTTGGGCTCATCGAGGGCACTCGTCGGTAGCCTCCTCACCACCAATGGTGACCTTTAACCTACCACTTGACCTCCAATTTATATACTTGATGACAACCTTTAAAAAACATGGTGACTATTTTTATTATTTTGACAATTTTCAATCTTTTTGGCACCCTTTTTTTATGAATGACACATTTTAGAATATTTCAACCTAGGAGGAATATTCCAAGTTTTTTCGTTTTCAAGGATTGAATTTTTTTCCCAATATAGAAGAATATTCATCAAAATATTCTATTGATGTCAGCATGATTTCAATGGTACTATCACAAGTAGAGCCCCCTCCAAGCCCCCTTTGTGCCTTTAGAGAGCATTTTTTCTTTTGGCCATAACTTGGGCATACAATATCAAAATTGGGAAAATGAGATATTTTTGGAAAGTTGGTTATGTATACTTTCTAGTAGTGTGAGTTTCATCACTATTTTTTGTTTTTAGTGCATTCTATAGACTATCAAAGTCAGATGTGTTGTTTTCACTCCCGAGCTCACAAATTTTGACCAGTTTCTCCATTTTTTGCAATTTTTGTGGCATTGGAAATGTCTTTTTGAGCTCTTCATAGCTATCCATGCACTTTTCCAAATTATACTCCAAGTAAATTTTATTCACTTTTTTGTGTTTTCACAGTCTGGTGAATTACTTGGACATTTTTGCTTCTTGAAACTTTGTTTTTTCTTGGAATGACTTTTTTAGGCTGTTCTACATGTATTTTTAGAGTTTTGTCCTATTTGAGCATTGTATACCTGTTTTGTGAGCACTTTCTCTCTTGTAAATGCAATGAGATAAAGTGTCACTATTATACACGCTTTTTGGGGGTTTCACACATCTTGTTGTGCCTTTTGTACTCACATTTGTTTATAAAGTGTCATGGGGGATTGTGTGGGCCTTTTATTTTTTCATCACACCTTTGTCAAGTGAGTGTTCCTTCAACAACATCGTCGAATCAATGATTCTTACCTCATACATATGTGTCTTGTTTGCACAAAAATAATTAGTTGGAGGTACTTTCATGTGTATGTTTAGATGTTCTTTATTCTCCTACATGTACTTCTTGGTGACACATAGTTTTAGTGGACTTGTCATGACTCTCCCTTGTCAACATTATGAAGGGTTTCTACTATTGGTGTTAATGCTTGGGTAAATGCATGAAGTTGGGTCCACTTAGGATGGAAGTTTTGGACTTAAGAAAAAATGTATAATTGGTCTGAGCAAAATGGGATCCCACTTTTTATGAAATGTGATCTCATTTCACTTCAAGACCCTAAGCCAAAAATGGGATCTTGTATCCTAGAAATTGGATCCTATATCCTAAACGGTTAAAAAAAATTAAAAAATAAATAGGATCATGTTTAGGATACATGATCCCGTTTCTTAAAATTTGAATTTCCGACCCAGTTTCCACTTTGGGTTTTGGGTCGAAATAAGGCTAGGGGAGCCAACTTTTAGCTTTGGACCTACTTTGACCTACAACTTGAAGATCATGTTAGTGTCACTAAAAAAGAGTGACTTTGGACATATGTCTGAAGATGGTTTTTGTAGAATTTTTTAACGAAATTAAACCCATTATAGATGAGAATTTGTAGATTTCAAATATGTATTTTTTTACAATTGAATTATTTTCTATTTTTATAATATTTTTTGATGAAACTGGCCCATAAACTTGAAATAACAGGTTTTCTTTTTTCTTAATAATTTTTTTTACATTTTTGAAAAAAAAATTATATGTCAACAATCTATAGACAATTATTTTCAATTTGAAAAAAAATAAAAAAAAGATAAGTTTAGGTCTACTTATGCTTGTCGTACACGAGGAGTTTTAAAACAACAATTACGACCATTAAAAATATATTCAAAAAAAATATACAAAAAATATCCTCAAAAATCTTTAGTGTCTTACAAATCTTTTCCTAGGAGGATTCCAAAAAATACTTTTATTTAGGTCAAAATATGGTTGTTGTACACATGCATGGTATGGTCCTGAAAAAATGACTTTTAAATAGTGGTTTTTAAACATGCCCATTGAAAATAATTTTATATCATCTAGGTATTAAAATAAATTATATATTTGGAAACTAGACTTTGAGTACTACATTTTATATTACTAAATTTTTTAAGATCCAATCTTTAATTGCTTCAAATTTGAAGGTCAAATGTGACAAATTCTAAAAATAAGGAAAAACACTTCTACTTTTTGGCCAAAAAGTGGACTCAACTTCTTGCGCACACCCGCTTCCTTGGTTTCATTTTGGAGTGATCTACATATTCACTATTTGTTCTTATGCACTAAGAAAATGCAACGGTTTTTTACCCATGCATTTCAATGAGATGGAGAACTTACCATATAGACACTCTTGCATTCCTATTTCTTGAGGCGACCTATTTTCGCTTGATCAGTGTTCTTCAAATTATTGGTACCTATATTTTTGACTTGCTCCTTGCATGATTGAGTAGTGTCATTGGGGTCGCTCATGCAGATTCATGTGTCATTTGTATCTTTGACTGTCAGATGTTTTCCTTTGTTTTTCATATGATCATTGTTTGAGTAGTGTCATTGGGAGCACTCATGCAAATTCTTGTCTTCTTGATCCTGGTCATCATCTATTTCACAGGAAGTTCTTCTTTTTAGCACTATATAAGACATCATTTGATAGTTGTCTACAACTTCTTTGTGCCTCAACGATGTTCTTTATGTTCGTATTCTTTTTGGAACATTGTTTTGGAGGTTTTTTAGTCTTTCATTTGCATTTCTCTCTTTTGTAGTGGAGTTTTTCCCAATGAGGTTTTCTCATTTTCTTCAATTGTGAGAGATTAGATTTTTGTACATGGGTACCTCATCATGTCTTGTTTGTCAGGACCCATTCATGCATTTTTTTTTATGCATTCACTTTTTAAGATTTTTAGTTACTCCCTAAGTTTTCACTTAATGAGGGTGTTAGAGTAATCATTCATTAGCTAATAATTAATTAATCTTTAATTGATTATTAGACTAATTTCACTTTATGCACTTAACCTAAATTTAGGAGTGTTTTTATTTTATTTTATTCAATTGAACTATTATTAGATCATTATGTCTCATCACATGTGATGTTGACACTTGTCATAATCTCATCCCTTTCTCACTTAGGGTTTGCTCTTATAAGCACTCTCCTTCATTGTATTATCACTCTTGAGGTCCATTTTGTAAGTTCTTTCTTTTTTAAGAAATATAATATTATTATTTGTAACTCTCATGTGTGGGAGGTGTTTCTTATTTGTTGTTTGATCTTGCTTTGTGTATTTTTTCACAAATCTAACAATAATAGGTGGAAGAAATATGCTATTTTTAGTATGTGGACTCATCTTAAGCTTTGGGTATTAGATTTCTAAGGATTAGGGTGCCACTTTTTGAGTGGTTTTTGCCCATGGCTTTCTAATTACCATTTGATGGTTTCATGTATTGTATCCTCAAATATTAGGTACTTGAGATGGAGGTTGTGTGAGATTTTTATAGATATTATTAAGTTGTCAAAATTTCTTCAAATCTTTAGTTGGTGATACTCTTGTGAAGTCTTGTTTTGTAAGTGTATTGTAACTATGGTGTTTACAGAATAATAGATTGGGTTGCTTTGGAGTGTTCCAACACCAGGTTTTTATCTCGAAAGGGTTTTCCTAATGTACACCTTTGTTATGGTATATTATTTATTTTATGTTTATATTTTGTCTACTTTTGTAATTGTTAAAAGATTAAAATTTACACAATGCTCTTTAAAATTTTGGTGTAGGAAGTGTTTTTATATACCTTGCTTCCTTTCACTAACATGGACAACTTGCAAGGTTATTAACACTCCTATTTTCCTTTACAACTTGCAAGATGCGATACATTGCTATACATACACAAATGTGAGATGTAACAAGTTCTTGGTCTCTAAACTAATTTTATATTCTAGATATTAAGGGCATATGACATAGAATTATTCGATGTATGTGCAACATTGCAAGGAAAATATATTACTTGTATGAGATATAGAAAAGTATACTCAAGATGTGTAATTGCATGGTGATATTTTTCCATGGTAGACTATAATATTTCAAGGGAATCTTTTAACTTAGTTTTTGGTTCTCTATTTCCACATTTGTTGTCTTGATATACAAAGAAGTTGATTCTATTGCAATCCCATATGTTTGTCTTTCCTTCTTACATGGTGTGACACTATCTCCCAATAGATTTGGCACCAATCATGTTAGTTGAGGTTCTAAACATTTTCATTAAAAAATATTATATTTTCTAGTTTAGTTTAGTTTCTTGCTCTATCTACATGCACTAATCAATTTTACAACATCGGTTGCATCTTAAGGTAATTACAGTAAAATGAGACCTTGAGATGTTTAGGCATGTAGGATTTCTATCCACCTTATAGCCTGGTGCTTGTTAAGTGTACACCTTTAGTGAACTTGTGTCAAATAAATATCTATGGAGTTGTGTTGATGAGATACAAGATGCATATGTGTAAAAATATGATAAGAAGATTTATATTAAGAAATGTAATCAGTTTATATTCCTAGGTGCATATACATGCTTATCCATATCTACTAATAATGAGGTCTAGTAGGCTTGTTCTTGATTGCCATTAAGGCATGGTAATCAAAGCCTTGTTCCAATTTCTATCCTATTTGAAGGTCGTGAGGGAATACCCCCTAGGTTCTACAAAACCTAAAGAAGAAAAGGATAAGCCCTAATCCTATGCATTGACCCAAAATACCATCTCCCTGTTGATGTGTCATTCTCTTTGCCTAAAATACCTTATACCCTTATCTCACTTTGAGCAATGGTACTAGAGGAGAGGCCTTGTGTTTTTGAGATCTAAAAAAGAGCAAGTAATTTGAAAAATCTTGAGATGTGAAATATTTAAATCAATCAAGATACATGTGATTCACCAACTTTTATGTAAAAATATATCATTTATAGGGGTTGATTCCATAGTGTGTTGGTTAAGTTGTGGCATTGTTAATATTGTCACAAGGTTCAAATCCCTGCTGGGCTGTTATAATCTCAGGCTTGTGCTTTTGTTGATCTAATGTGCTCGCGGATTGTAAATGTGCTTTTGCTGATCCAAGTGTGCTCGCGGATTGTAAACCGGATTGTGAACTGTTGCAACATTCATGTAGATAATTTCACAAACGTTCAGACCTGTGCCAAATCCTATACCAAATATACAATATTCACCATTATCATTGAATAATCAACAAAAATATATATTTTATTTTTATTTTCTTTCATTTGCTAAAAACCTTGCTGTGACTTACAAAATTCAGAAATTGATCATTCCTTAATAGAACAAAGATTCCCCAATCGTTTTAACTTCTGCAACGATGGTGTGTACTCACTCTATTTGCTTTAAGTGGTGCAGTCATTGTTATTTTGTTGCTTTTCGTTTCTAAATGAAGATGCCTGCAATTTGGTTACAGTCAGATACACCACGTATATTCTATTTCTTTAATCAATCCAACGCGCTTGAAAGCTTCAGAATAATCCAGACTTGACGTCTGAATGCTATACGAAAATACTTTGCTGTGCTTGGATTTGTTTGGAAAGATTCGAAGGGCATGGTGGAGTTGAGTCTTTATCTGGTGTGTTTGTTTGGGCATGCAGTAGCAATGATTGATCCAGGGAACCAAACCCTAGAGTTATCCTGCCCTCATGCCCTGCCTTTATTAGATCGTAGTGTTTTATAAACGGTATAAATGAGCTACTGCTTACCTACATTTCTGCTTTCCTTACATTTCTGACCCACTCCATGAATACAACCCTCCACCTTGAATTAATCAATTTCTTATTTTTGAGAATAGTGGTTTAAAAGAATTTAGTTATTATGATTTTAAATTTTGTATTTATGTGATTTTTGTAGTGGCGGGGCATTCAGTATTTATTGTATTAAAAGGGCTTAAATAATTAGGTCATTGTGGTCAATAGGTCAATTATTTATTTGGAGACTTGTTCCCATGTAAATAGTTGGTATGTTAACAATATGTGGATTTTTTTATGATGGATACATTGTATCAAAGTGATGCTTATAGAGTTGAAGCTCTAAAAATAACCAACGGGTCATCTAACTTGTACTATCTTATATGAAAGCACATAAATTTCTTTGGATGTCAATTGATTCAAGAAGCTACTCTAATTCAAAAACCAAAACTTTCTAGTTCAAGCACCCAATTTTTTTAGGTCATTTAACCTAGTATTAGTCTGGCTCAAGCACCATAGCTTCTTAATTCAACATAAAAAAATATTGGGAGGTTACCCAATCCAATATTAATCTGGCTAAGGCATTAGAATTTTCCAAGAAGACACTCAACTCAATATCACTTTAGCTTAAGCACAAGAACTTTTTTAGAAATCACCCAATCTAATACAAAATTGACTCAAGCATTGAAACTGCTCGAGAGATCACCCAATCAAATAGTACTCTATTTCAAGCAACATCACTTTTTGAAAGGTTATTCAAACTAGTACTACCCTAACTCAAGGAATATATCTTCCTAGGATGTCATCCGATTGAATACTACTCTTACTTAAACATTGAATATTCTCGGAAGGTCGCCCAGCTAAATACTACTCTTATTTAAGCATTATATCTACTTGTAGGAGGTCGCCCAACCTAATAATATTCAACCTAAACCATTAAAACTTCATAGAAAACTTTTTAAAAGTCACCAAACTTAATATTATATTAACGGAAATACATTTAAGTATAAAATTTTGCCTTCTCAATGATACCCACTTAATTTACTACCTATTTATAAAATCTTTAATAAAAATTTACTTAAATATCTTTTTTCTTTATGCAGGATTTTATATCATCCACAAGTTTGTTTTTCTACTTGATATCAAAGCAAAAGCCTATGTTGATACCTCTTTTGCTAAGAGTCAAGAGCTAAAGGATATCCATTTTGCCAAAATCGTCAGGGATACAATCCCGGCCTATAAAACTCTCTAACTTGTTATTTTCATACTAATTACTCATTCAAGTAATGTTTTCTGGATATCAAAATATATCAACTTATTTGATGATTATCAAAATCAACCATATAGTTTCAATGAATGAATCTCAATGACACGAAAGGAAATATCTTAATCATATGTGGGTTCTTTATGATGGATGAATTAAAAAATTTGGGAGTTTACCTAATCCAAAATTAATCTGGTTGAGGCATTAGAAATTTTCAAGAGATCACTCAACTTAATATTACTCTACCTTAAGCACAAGAACTTTTTGAGAGATCGCCTAATCTAATACAAAATTGACTCAAGTATCGAAAGCTCACCCAATCAAATACTACTATGCTTCAAGCAATGTCACTTTTTGAAAGGTTATCCAAACTAGTACTACTTTGACTCAAACAATATATCTTCCTAGGATGTCACCCAATTGAGTACTATTCTGATTTAAAAATTGAAGATTTTTGAAAGGTCGCCTAGCTAAATACTACTCTTAAGCACTATATCTATTTGTAGGAGGTCACCCAACCTTATAATATTCTATCTAGAATGTTGAAACTTCCTAACTCAAATTAGAGAGAACTTTTTAAAAGTCACCCAACTTAATCTTACATTAACTAAAATGCATTTAACTATAAAGTTTCGTTTCCAATAAAATCTACTTAATTTACTATCTAGTTATAAAATCTTTGATAAATATTAAATTTACAGATTTTTTTTTAATGGAAGACATTTTATATCATACACCAGTTTGTTTTGCTACCTAATACCTGAGCACAAACCTATGCTGATACCTCTTCGACTGAGAACCAAAGATTAATTGAATAATTCGATCAAAATACTCCAAAATACGATCCTGACTCCTCCTTTAATTTCATACTCACTAACTCATTCAGATATTTTCTGAATATATCAAGATATATCAACTTATTATCAACTGTATAGTTTAGAAGAATAAATCTGAATGGTACCAGTGGAAACATCAATCAAGGAATTGGAAGGTGTACCATCACTGTTATTATCATAGTATGTTTCATTTATAGAAATGGCCATAATGGTGGAGAAAGTTAACAGTGCCTAATTAGAATTGAAATGGTCCATCCCAGACGGCGTACAAGCCACGTCAAAATGATGCATGATTCTTTAGCTTAGTGGCTCCAATTCTACGAAATCGATAGCTTAGGCCATAGACCTATTAGTCTTTGCAAAGTGCTGAGTTTCTAAATGATTTTGTCTGTGGGCTATAAGTATGCACGCAAACAAATACATATCATGCTTCAAACTCCATTGCCCAATTGTTTGGAGAAATATAACAAGGAATATATAATGCGTGCATTATATACCTAGAAGATCATTATGCGGCAGCGCAGCAAGCACAATTGCTGCAGTAAGCAGCCAGTGAGGAGGGGGTTGTGGTCACCTTTTGAAGATGAGAAACTCTTCCACTATATAATGTCTCATGGCCATGGCTGCTGGTCATCTCTGCCTGACCGAGCTGGTAATTCCCTTGACCTTTTTGTATTCTATTCATTCATGGGATATATTGTAATGTTACTAATTAACAACCTTTGGTCAAATCTTTGTTCAGTGTCTTTTGGTTCTATTAAATTTCTTATTAATTTATTTTTCTAAGTCTGTTATCTCATTCTATTTTTCTTCTCTCTTGTTGTATGCAAATCATTCTGATGATGGATTATGGAGTTTGATTGGAAAGTAGATTTATAAGAACACACACAGTTTCAATCCAGAAAATTAACAATTCATGTTACTAATTCGTGTAATCAGGACTTCAAAGGTGTGGAAAGAGCTGCAGATTAAGGTGGATAAACTACCTAAGGCCAGATATTAAGCGTGGCAATATGTCTCAAGAGGAAGAAAACATGATCCTTTATCTTCATAGCTGCCTTGGGAACAGGTATCTATATTTTATAGATTTAAACAAGTACAATGGTATTAGTATTGTATCTTTGTTAGCTTTGTGGTTAATGTATGTGTTTGTCAAAAGTTGTATAATATCAAATTTATATTAACAATAAATAGTCGGTATGTTTAAGATATCAATTGTTTGTTAAGTGCATTAGTGTGCTATTTAGTAGTTTACAGTGGGTATTTGATGGTTAAGATATCAATTGTTTGTTTTGTATTAGTATAGTATTATATTTTTCAGTAATAAATAGTGGGTATTTTATAATTATGATATCAATTGTTTGTCTGAAAATTGTATAATTTAAAATTTCTATTAGTAGTAGACAATGGTTAGAATAAATCAATTTACAAAAAATTGTAATTATTCATAATAATTTAAAATAAAGTAGAACGTTGCAAATAACTTATAAATAATTAATCAACACTCATAAATAATCAATTTTCAAGATTATCACTAAATAAACATTTTAAAGTACTTAATGTATTGAATTTTTTTATTGAAAGTGTCTATTATCATTTATAAAATAATGTTACACATATTCAAAAAAGGTTGGTGGAAAAAATAGTTTCCAAAAAGTTTGAAGGGGACAAAACTGAATAAAACACAATTACATGCAGTGGCTACACAATGAGAACAAGACCATTTAAAGAGGAGGATCCCAATCATCCAATTTATCTCATATATCAATCGATCAAAAAAAAATCCTTGAAAAGAATCCCACCCATTATTATTTTTTATTAATGTCAATTGTTTTTTAAGAAACAATTCTTAAATTAGTCAATAAAAGCCTCAGCAGCTTTTTAAAATTTCTAAATCCTGTGTGTTGGGATTTACAGGTGGGCACAGATTGCCAAGCATTTGCCAGGAAGAACAGACAGCGAAATAAAGAACTACTGGAATTGCTGTCTGAAGAAAAAGGCATTAAGCTCCGAAATTTTCCACCCAAGGCATGACATGAACAATAGTAGTAATAGTAATGCCCAGATGAACTCCATAACCTGCCCTGATTTCTCTGGCTTTGATCAGAACATCCAATGCATTCATCCCCCCCAACACCAGACTGAATTATTTGCTTCCACATTTCCAAATGCGGCTACCAGAGACGATACCTTTGACTGTATAAATTCTTATGTACCTTCAAACATATGTGAAACATCAAGCTCGAGAGCAAACATGGCTGAACATATGAAGGAACTGTGTGTAGAAAATCAACTGGACATGCTACCAGTAGATACCTGGTCTCTTATGAATGAACCCACAAATCCTGATTTCTATGGGCCAATCTCAAATATTGAAATGCCTTGTGATACATATTTGATTTCAACTGTGCACAACAATTTCGGGGCAATGGAAGGTCGATCCACTCTATACTCTCCCGATCTTGATGCATATACTCTTCACCAAGATCTGTATTCATCCAAGAATTATTTGGAATAGGACTCAAGTCTTCCTGAGATCCAAGATATAGATGATAAGTAAAACAGAAGCCCATCCAACTGTAATGGGAATAATCTATGAATGATTGTGTTCCAGACCATTTATTTGTATTGAGACAGAGCATACTACCACATATTGTAATGTTCCTTTCATTTTTTCCCTAGTTCAGACCTTTTTTAAAAAGTTGATGTCCACCATATCTATATAGAGCAATGCTTGAATATTAAATGAATAAGAAAAGCAATGCTGATCTTTTGGCATGTTTCATGTTGCAGACCATTTATATATGAATGTGAGAGAAAATTTGAATACTTGAGTTGATGTTGATGTGCAGTGTGGAGGCTCTTATCTGAAGTCGACTTGGTTTGGTTCATTCACTGCTGCACCTGTATATTTGTATCCCTATGTGAAAGACAAGTACTTTAGAATATATACGGAAATATTAAAAAGCATCAATTATACCTTAAAAGTTAAGATTCTCACTCCAATCAATTTTTTTTTCTCAAACAGTTTTGGTCTATTAGTGAAATTGAATAGTTTTGAATAAGTCCATCAAAAATTAATTTTGATCGAGTGCAAGATTTTGATATCAGAAGGAATGACGCCAAAATTATATCTCTTCATAAATAAAATAATCAATAATATAATCAATCTAATATATGAATTGAACTCATAAATATATACAAATAAATGTATTAAATTTAAATAATAATACAATTTGATATTTAATTTTAAATTAGATGTAGATATGTTATGATAGATGTTTTGAAGTGATTTGTCAATGTATTCAAAAATTATGATTAATCAAATGAATGTCTTAAAATCTTGAAAATTTTAACTAATTTATAGATCTAAACCATGATGTGCAAATTTGAACTCAGCTAATTCTAAACTCTAGTTTTGGTTTGCCTTGATGTCTTTAACCTATATTATCTCACAAGGATTTTTCCAAACAAGGATTTATTCTCTTTGATGAAATTCATGGAATACAGACTGGCAACTTTTAGAAATATTGGAGACAATAGATAGTCATGATATATATCATATATCTTAGATGCTAATGCAAGCATATGATTATGTTGGAATATTAAAATTTACATTAACAAAGTCACTTTAGTGACTTCTTTTTTTTGTTATTTAATAATTATTTATATTCCCATCATAAGATAATAATTCAAAAGTTATATTTGAATGGTTTTATAAAATTCATATTGTTATACATTTCTAGAAAAAATTAACAATGTTATTATTATCATTTTAGATTTAATAATGTACAAATACAAATGCTATCTGATTTTTATAATGTGACATCAAAACTTAGGACAACATAGACATGGAAAAATTAGAAACAATGTAAATGTTGAAAATATGATTGCTGCATTATATAAATTGAGGATGAAAAAATGTAAAAATATTACCAAAAAAAATTGCAATTAAGTTATAAACAGAAGATGGGCATTAATTGTTAAATAATATAATATCTATAATTGTTAATTGACTCATTCTATTTATTGATATATGCTTGAAGTCATTACAATTTAAAGATTTTGAAATTGAAGAATCATTTTATTACATAAAGTATCCAACAAGACATGAATCACATTCCTTCACTACTTTGTATAAATAGATAAAAATTGTTGAAATAAATGAAAGGTAGTTATTTAGGACAATCAAATTTATTGAAATGGATTAATCTTCAAGAATTTGCATATATATTATGCTATTCAAGTTGGTTACCGTGAATGACAATACTACAATTTGAAAACCTTACAATGACAGACATAGACAATTTAATATAGGAGTCCTCAATCTACACCTTTTTGGTGATCTAGACGCACTTTATAAATTTTTCTCTTTTTAAAATTATTTTTAATTTGTTGCTAACATTAGAACCATGGCCATCAAGGAAACATTTTTCATTGCAAATGACATGGTGAAGGGAGCACAACACATTTTCAATTTCTTGAACTTTAATATTTGGGAGCATTGAAATTTGTAGCAATAAGGAAGAAGGATTTGTTGTTGTTTTTATCATTTCCAACCTTCAACAATTAAATCATGGTACTTTTTTTTACTTTTAAAAGTGCATTATGTTTTGGGGAAAATAATTAATAAGGAGAAGATTTAAGATATTTAAATTTCATCAAAAAAAAGGGGGAAGTTCGTAAGGAGTTGAATTAGAAGAAATAAGGTTTATGTTATATTGGTGGTACATTATTTTTTGAAAATAAATAGAGAGGACATTGTAAAAGGTGGATGATCAGTAGAAATTGGCACCTTCAAATTTTATAATGTTTAGTTTTATTATGTCACTCAGTATTTAAATTCTCCAAGTCATCCATGTTATGCCTAACAAAGATACTAGAGACTCACATGCTTGTACTATCAAAGAGACTTATGAGACATCAAATAGATACATTTTAATGAAGATAAATTAGAGGGTGGTGGCATTAGAGGCTACAGGATTTTCATCATCTTGAGTCAACATCTCACTCAAAGATGATGCTATGTATGAGAAGCATATGTTATTTTTTCTTTCTTTTTTTGTTGACAAAAATTGAATGCATATATTGTGAAGTTTATTTTTTGAAGATAGGAATGGATCTAGTGAACTCAATATGAATTGTTACACAAATAATTTGAGAGTTGTGGATCTGAGGAATTGTACCCTCTTGAGGGTCATGATACAACTTGATGGAGAAATGAATTGTTATCAAATAATTCAAGGGATTTGTGATTCAAAAGTTCAAGGAGGTGGTAATCTAGGAACTTGAAAAATCATTTTTGGAGCTACAACTTCCTTACAATTATGAGGTAGCTTTGTGGAATTACACTTGGTTTAGGATTTATTTTTCAAAGAAAAAGATTCTAATGAATATGTATTTTTTTGTTTCAACCAACATGTTTTTTTGTGTGGAGTGTAAACCTTAAAGGAGGTGTAGGAATATTAATGTTTTTGATTAAGGAAAAAATAGGTTTTGAAGGGACCCCGAAACCCTTTACAAGCAGATTTTGAATGGATCTAGAACCCTAAACCAAAAGGTTGTCAAAACTTAAAGACATCAAGGCATAGACAACCAAGGATAAAAAGGCCATCAAACAGCCAGCAACCGGCCAAAAACCAGCCCTCCAACCAAGAACCATCAAGATTTATATTTAGAATTGCTCTTGTGAGAGCGGAGAGTCATGTCAAAAGGAGGTTTAGAGGACTTATCTTTTTTTCCCTTTACAGTGATCCAACCCTCTTCCACTTGTGTTGCCTTATCAAGCCAAGCCAATGCACCATTGTCCATAGGAGGAAAGCAAGCAGCCGTTGTCTTAAAGATTTCATATATATTCCTCTCAGCATGCGTGGCCAAATCAGGAGAGCCACCCAAAAAGATAGCCGAAACACTGTCACAAGAAGTGGCAGCCAAAGGCCCTCTCTCAACCTCAAAAGGGGGCATAACATTGTTATCTTGCAAAGCATTAGCAATCCCACCATTAGAGTCAGCTGGAAAGGAAGCCTCAAGGCCTTGTAATTCTTGAGCAACAACCTCAGAGAAGCTCCTTGGTTGCTCAACCTTCTTCATAATCGTGTATTGTTGCGGGGAAGCATCTTTCCACCATGTAGCCTTCATAGCTTTTTTCTCAAAACCACATTGAGCAGTAGCATGACCTGTTTTGAAACATCTTCTACATTGAAAGGGAATCCCCTCATAGTCCAAAGCTTGGACCCAAGAATGCTTAGAAGTTTTAAGTAGAATTTTGGCAGGCAACCCTTTTGAAATATCCATTTCAACCAATATGCGGGAAAAGGTAGAGTGAAACATATCAGAAGATGCATCATCCACCAGCAAAAAATCACCAAGAGCCTCACCCACTTCCTCTAAAAGGGAGTCAGTCCATAAATGGAGTGGAAGATTAGGAAGTCGAACCCAAATCGGGATTTTATTGAAGGTTTCAGAAGAGGGGTTGAAATCAGCATGCCAAGGCTTGATCATCAACAAAAATTTGTCCTCCCAGCTAAAAAAGTGATTACATAATATTTTGTTTCTATCCATATCAATGTCAAATTCAGCAACAAAAAACCCCTTGGCCATGGGGAAAATATGAACTTTACCGGTTATTAAAGGCTCCCATTCTTTTCAGATCCAGGAATGCAGCTGAGGGAGAGAAGGCCAAAAACCCTTAAACCGAAAGATCGCCCCATGGGAGGAAAAGGCAGAAGCATTAAAGTCGATTTCCTCCTCTGTGTCAGCAGCCAAGTCAACAGAGAAAGCATTAGCCACAGGAATAAACCCGCCAGACGGTGGTCTCCCAGGCCGAGATCTATGTGCCAAAGTATTCTACGAACGGTCCACTCTTTCCTTGCCATTACTGCAAAACCCACGTCGATGGCCATTAAGGACCTTCTGCCTAGCACATCGACCAATTGTAGATCCATTGTCATTTTCCTTATCCGGTCCACCATCCTGTCCATGCGACCCCTCCATAGCAGCGAATGAGGCAGTAGCGGTGCGAGCAGAGTCCACCAGGCCAGAACCAACGCCAACGGTCGGCTGCAGAGGCTTGCTTCCATTCCCACTCGCGTTCATTTCAAAATCCTGCATTAAATAAAAAATACATATTAGGAATATTAATGTTTACATTAATATTTAGTCATCTTAGTGACATATTTATTTTTGTTATTCAATAATTAGTTATATTCTTGTAAGATGGTGGTTTGGGAAGTTATATTTGAAAGACTTTATAAAAGCCATATTGTAATACATATCTAGAAAAACTCAACAATAATATTATTATCATTTTAGATTTAACACTTGCAAATGTAAGTGCTATTTTATTTTTCCAATAGATTTAGTATCGGATTCTTGGTGATATGCTCAAATGATAATGCTATTTCAATCAATTAATTTGTTAACCATTAAATATAAATTTAAAGGGTTCAAATGAAATGTTTCATACATCAAGTTGGAACACAATGGTTAAATGAGAAGAGTTTGACTCAAGCCCAAATTTAAATTTGAATTTTAAAATATTGGGGTTTATTTCAATAGATCACCCATAGTTTATCTCCTCTCCTACAAATTTTAGATACACTAGCTTGCATATAATTAAGTTAAAAGAAGAAAGAATAAAAATTCCTGGACCTTTGAAGGTGACATGTATTGTGTAACCACCTTGAAGAATTCTTACTTACAAAGTCATAAATACATCAAAGTTAACTCTTCCAAAATTTCAATAAATTTTTGAGGTTATCAATGCAATTATGACCATCAAATACAAATGAATGGTCAACCTAACATGCTACTAAGAAAATACTTACTATTTTTTGTTAGAAAATATTTAGAATGCTTTTCAAGAGTGTGTTAAAAACACACTATTATGCAAATAAGAGCTAGGAGTTTTTACTAATTTTCAAAAGGGACACATCTTGAAAATATAAAATTGAGCATGCTCCCCCCTAAAAAAATTGAAAGCTAATCAAAAATAAATAAATTGATATGTGTAGAATGGAGTCTAGTTTCTAAAAATGTAATTTATTTGAAATTTTGATGAACAATTAAAAAATAAAGTAAAAAATACAACACATTGGTTTTTGATAAAATATGGATACACTAACAAAAGAAATTAAATATGAAAACCTTTTAACATACTCAAAATGTGAAAAAATTGCATTGTTATAAAGCTAAGGGAGAGCTTAACATTATCATGTTATTTTTTTGACTTGACATTGAAACACATACAAACTTGATGGGGATCACACTCGAGGTTATGTCAATTTTTTTAAAATTTTCAAAAACATGTCTTTGGACATTGAAAAGTCACTTCAAACCTTTGGGTTGGAAGCCTAAGTAAAATCCAAGCCAAAGACTTGGAAATTTCCAAATCAAACAATAACTTGGGTGTGTTATAATATGCTCACATTTTTGTGAAGAAAAAAATTATTTCTCTTTCTCTTCCAATCACACTCATGTTAAAACACACTCACATTTTTGTGAAGAAAAAATATCTTTCTCCTCGTTTGGTCAAATTATATACATGAAATAAACATTAAATTATAAGTGAAATTTATTTATGGACATTTAATTTCTTATACTTTAAGTTATATTTCATGTATATAGTTTTAAGATTTTGATAATAGTTTTATATTTATAGGATTTATAATGCAAATTCTAAGTCTTGGAAGATCTTATAATTTTTCAAACAATCAAAATTCACTAATAAGTGGGTCAAAACTTAATAATCAGGAGGTCAAATTTTAATAATTAGCAAGCTCTATCATATTTATCTCTCACTCTTTGTATATCCCTTATACTCTAGACCTCTCTCTCATTCTCTACCTCTATTTGACTCTCTCTTACACTCTCACTTGCTCTCCCTCTCCCACCTCTCTCTCTCTCTCTCTCTCTCTCTCTCTCTCTCTCTCTCTCTCTCTCTCTCTCTCTCTCTCTCTCTCTCTCTCTCTCTTTCACATTCTCTCATTCCCTCTCTACTTCTCTTTATCACACTACTCTCTCTCTCTCTCGCTCTCTCTCTCTCACCTATCCCTCTCTACCTCTCCCTCCCTTTCTCTTTCACATTCTCTCATTCCCTATCTACTTCTCTTTATCACTATACTCTCTCTCTCTCTCTCTCTCTCTCTCTCTCTCTCTCTCTCACCTCTCTCTCTCTCTCTCTCCCCTCCTCTCTCTCTTTCTTCTCTCATTCCTCTCTACTTCTCTTTATCACACTACTCTCTTCTCTCTCTCTCTCTCTCCCTCTCTACCTCTCCCTCCCTCTCTCTTTCACATTATCTAATTCCCTCTCTACTTCTCTTTATCAAACTACTCACACACACACACACACACATCCATCTCTACCTATCCCTCCCTCCCTCCTCTCTCTAGCTCTCTCTTCCCCATATACTTCTCTTTATCCCACCTCTCTCTCCCTCCCTACCTCTATCTCACCTATCCCTCTCTACCCCTACCTCCTCCCTCCCTTTTCCCTCTTCTCTATCTCTCGCTCTCTCCTTCCCTCTCTACTTCTTTATATCTCTCTTCATCCCTCCTTCCCTCTAATTATCTCTACATCACCCACCCCTCTCAACCTTTCCCTCACATTCCTACCCACCCTCTCTTTGCCCCTCCCTCTCTCTATCTCTCTCTATGTCCCTCCCTCCTTCCCTATCTACTAACAAGTGAGATGGAGAGGAGTAGAGAGGGAAGGAGGAAGAAAGGGAGGGAGGGATAGAGAGATGGAGAGATAAAGTGTTGAGATAGAGAGAAGTGGAGAGAGAAGGAGAAATGAAAAAGAGAGAGAGAGGTGATATAAAAGAGAAGTAGAGAGGGAAGGAGAAAGATGAAGAGAGAGAGGTGATATATAGAGAAGTAGAGAAGGAAGGAGGAAGGGGAAGAGAGAGAGAGAGGTGACATAGAAAGAAGTAGGGTAGAGAGAGGTCATAGAAAGTAGGGAAAAGAGAGAGAGGGGGATAGCTGAGATGGTGAGTAGAGAGGGAATGAGGGAGGGAGAGAGGGTTGTGTGTGAGAGAGAGAAAGAGAAAGTGGTGAAATAGAAAAAAGTAGACAAGGAGAGAATGAGAAAGAGGGAGAGGGAGGAGAGAGGAATAGGTGAGATAGAGAGAAGTAGAGAGAGAGGTGATAAATAAAGAAGTAGAGAGGGAAGGAGGAAGGGGAAGAGAGAAATAGATGGTAAAGAAAGAGAGATTAGGGAAAGAGAGAGGTAATGAAGGAGATAGAGGGGGAGAGAGAGAGTTCAGATGGAGAGATAAAGTGGTGAAATAGAGAAAATTGAAGAGGGGAGGAGAGAATGAGAGAGAGAGTGGTGAAATAGATAAAATTGGAGAGGGGAGGAGAGAATGAGAGAGAGAGGGAGGGAGAGGAGAGAGAGAGGGGGAGGGAGGAGGGAGGTAGAGAGGAATAGGTGAGAGAGAGAGATAGAGAGAGAGAGAGAGAGAGTGAAATGAGAGAAAAGGGAGAGGGAAGGAGAGAGAGAGAGAGAAAGTGGTGAAATAGAGAAAAGTGGAGGGAAGGAGAGAGAGAGAGAGAGAGAGTTAAGTAGAGATAGAGAGACAAAGATAGATGAAGATGGAAGGAGGGACGAAGAGAGAGAGAGTATTAGAGATAGAGATAGAGAGAGAGATAGAGAGAGGGAGGGACAGAGAGGGAATGAGGGACAGAGGGAGAGGGATAGAGAGTTAAAGTGATGAGATAAAGAGAAGTAGAGAGGGAAAGAGAGAGAAAGGGAGGAGGGAGGGAGGGAGAGGTAGAGAGAGATAGGTGAGATAGAGAGAAGTAGAGAGAGGGAGAGAGAGGTGATAAGAAAATAAATAGAGAGGGAAGGAGGAAGGAGAAGAGAGAGAGAGAGAGAGAGAGAGAGGTGATGTATAGAAAGTAGGGGATAAGTGAGATGGTGAATGATGAGCCCATTTATTATCTAGTTTTATGTTATCTTTATGATGCTTATAAGACATTCCTAAAACAATCATTCCTATAGTATGTCATCTTTAATGTTTATTATGCAAACCTTGAACTTGGTTAAAGTATATGGAAATACAATTATGATATGATGGTGTTGCTTGATTTATATGTAGATATGTATGAATTATGATTTATATTTATGTTTAATCATGGTAGTTAGTATTGTGTGAATGTTTTAAGAACTAACCCCTTGCGGCCTGAGATGGCATTGTAGCATGCAAAAACTATAGAATGCAACTTGCAGCCAAAGGAGTTCTTGGACAACGAAACAGGGGATGTTCTTGAATACACTGAACATAATAACAACATGGAGACACCTGATGGAGACAATCATACATCATTATGACAAACAATAAAGGCATTCAAGAAGGAGAACCTTGTTATCATTATAATTCTAATGTAACTGATTCTATGTTCTGCATTCTAGTTCTGTTATTGTAGAGTTCTAATCCTATTTGGATTCTTCTTTCTTTTCAGATGTAATTAGGATAACTAAATCTTAATTACTCTTTGATGTCTAGGAGAGTTGTAATTAATGGTTTCAGTTTAGAGTTGTGTTCTGAATAATATCCCTCATGCATGTATATATTCGATGGTTTATTCTTTAGAAGGAGGTTGATTAATCCGTCAGTTATGGACTTGGTTATCAAACATTTTTTTAGTTTTCAGTTGTTAATACACAGACATGTTGATTGTTCAAACATGGTTATTTTTTAATACAATCTTTGAGCAAGATTTCATGTGATATTTTGGAATGTGTAATCAATGATCTTGAGTTGATATGATTGAGTTGAATATGAGGATTTAGATTTGGTTTAGTTTAGTGGAGACAGCCACCTGAGCAAGGGACACTCAAGTACTGCGCTTCACTATATTTACAGTTTCTTTATTTTTGTTTAAAAGTAGTTACTTCATAATTACATAAGTTAAGATAGATTCTCATATCAAGTTATCAATAATCGTTGTTCATATTCATGATTGCATTCATTTAACTTGTAGTAATCTAAAGTGTATAATAGGTTTGAGTTATTAGTTTCTAGTCAATTTCAATATTTACCAGTTAACAACAGTTCAGTCACAGACTATGATGTAGGTACCTATAGCCAAAACACCAGCTTTACTTCTTTCATTGTTATGTGTTTTTATGATTTTCCAGCAAGTATAATACCTTCACTAGGATAATTTAGGTAACCTCGGGTCTTTGAAAGCACATACAGTGTCAGTACCTTTACAAGCTTGCTAGCTTTGGTCGATAATCTAATGAAAGTATTTTCAATGTCAAGTGGACTATTCAACCAGGTTTTCCCTTGAATTGGGTGATTTCCACCAAGTTTATTAGGCATTAGAAGGGACTCTACATTTTTGGCGCCATTGCTGAGGATGGTGCTACTTTCATAGACTTGTTTTTCCAACCTTTTTATAGTTTACACTTTTTTTCAGCATTAGGATCGTTAGGTTTAATCTTATGAAATACCAAAATTTTCTACTAACATTGTGCAAGATCCATTGCTATACAAAGTTCTATCTATTGTATGTAGAGGCAAAGAGACACATTGAGAAGGTTCCTCCCCTCAATAAGCCAACAAACTAGAGAAGGTATTGGTGACTACATTAATCAGAGCGAGGGTACTACTGAAGAAGAATCTTCCCTTCCACCAATATCTACTACACCCAAAGAGGGGAAATACCAAACCATGGGTGATGCAATAGTGGATTATCCACTTGAACATGTGACCTTTGATTTCCCAATCACCTACCAAGAAATGGATACTATGCTAAAGAATATCCCTCCTTCAACATTACCAATTTTTTATGGTTTGGTGACTGAAGATCCAGACACATTTATGTTCGAGTTTGATGTCCTATGTAGGAGCTATGACTATATCTTTGATCCTCATAGGCTCAATCTATTTCCTACCACTCTAAAAGATGTTTCCCTAATATGGTTTATGGGATTAGGAAAGGATGTTATTCTAGATTGGGATACCATGAAAACATTGTTCTTGGAAAAATACCAAGACTATTGTAGAGGACCTGATAGGAGGAGAGATGAAATCTTCATAATGTCTCAAAAGGAGGATGAGCCATTAGAGGACTATGTGGAGAGATTCCAATTCTCCTTGAAAAAAACCCACAGAACAAGCTATTTGAAGAATCTCTCAAGTTAGTATTTTTGAGGGGAGTCAATGAGGACTGTATGGATTCCCTCAATCTTATTGGGCAAGGGGATGTTTCTCAATTGCCATTTGAAGAAATATGTAGGGTCTACAAAAATTACTCTAGTACCTTCACTAATAAGCCAAGGAGAGAGAGGACATCCACCATTGGAAAATCATATACTAGGGTTTCAAAGATAGAGTTAAGTAATTTGTTGTCCAACATGAAGGAGGACATTATTAGTCATTTAGAAACTCAGTTGGACACTCTCCATATAAAGAAGAAGAAAGAGGAGATTGAAGTGATACTCACTGAATACTTCCTAAGTTGCAGATAAAGGAAAGTAAACTACAAATGCAAGAGGGTTGCTAGTATTAAAGAAGAAAAAATAGAGAAACCTGATTTTCAGCCACTTGAAGGAGAGGATGGAAAGCTATTTTACATTGCTCAGAAAATTCCATGGCAATAAAGACAAGGTATGCCACAAGACCCTTTGAATTTCAATTCATCTTTTCAAATTACAAATAAATAAAAAATTGCTTAGAATTCCCAGCCCTGGCCAAATAACCAAAACCAATGGAAAAACCCTCAATAATGGCAATAACCTCAGTAAAACTAGAACCAAAAGCAACCAAATGTATGGTCACAACAAAAATTTCAAGTTTATAGTTATAATCCTCAATGGATAGCACAACAAAACTAGTGGCAACCACAATGGAAAAAAGGCCAGCAGTGACAACAACAAAACATGAATTACTAGCAACCTTTGCTTCCTCCTCAACCCCAACAACAAGCCATAATGCTTAATCCATCCAATCCAACATCTCAGCTACCAAGAGCACCACAGTTACCTACCTGGCCTGCACCTAACCCTAACAACAAGCTTGTCTAACAAGCTTATACTAACGAGGCTATGCAATACCCCACCTATGGGGTAGATGTGAGTGATGTTCACCTTAGGTCAAGAAAAACACTAGCTGGTCCTTCATACCCACAAATTACTGAATTGGAAGATGAGGAACCTACATCTGAAGCTCTAGACAATTCATCCCTGACACTTGGTCAAATCAGGTAAACCAGACTATCTCAAGTCTAGAGCCTCCATTTCCTAAGGGCTTAGCCATACCAAGACATCAAATTCAAGCTAAGATAGACCTATTGGGTCAAATAAAGGATGTAAGTATCAAAATTCCCCTCATTCAAGAAATCAAGGACATCCCAATTTATACCAAGACTATCAAGGACCTACGTCTTAAGAAACCAGGAAGAGAAAGGAAGGATCATGAGACAATTCATGTCCTACGAAGCCTTGTTGATATTATGCTAGGAAACATAATTGTCCCTAAATACATAGACCCTGGTAGTCTAGTAGTGGATGTTAAGATTAATGGGACCCTTATCAAGAACACTTTGATTGATTTAGGGGCAATAATCAATGTCATTACTAAGGAAACAATGCAACTCCTTTAGTTAGCCAACCTTAGACCTACATCTATTGTTGTACAGTTGGTAGATAGGTCAACAGTAAAGCCTAGGGGAATCATTGAGGATTCAGTTATAGCATCAAATTCCTAGGAATATCCTACTGATTTTGTAGTCTTACAACCAAAGGTCAACCTTGCAAGATATCCACTCATTTTAGGTAGACCATGGTTAGCTATAGATGATGCATTCATAGGTTGTAGGTCTAGAAATATGATAATATCAAATGGGATTGTGACCAATAAATTGGTCCTCTATCCTCCAGCCCAACCTTATGATGATCTTGAGCAAACCATACGTCCCACCTTAGATGAGGATGACCACTATTCCCGGCACACCTTAATGAAAATAGAATGTATCCCTTTGTCGGATGATCCATATGAAGATGTTATGATTTCTCACATAATACAGAATGACTGCAAAAGGATCCTGCAGCAACAGGATTGTCTTTCATGTTAAGAAATATTGCATCCAAACCCACAAACTTATTTATTTCCTACATAACCCATGAGAGATAAACATGCATACACGTTGTTAAAATGCATAGATCAAATAGACAAGCCACAAGATATGTACCCTGGGAAAACCCTCAAGAGGGAAAAACGTAGCCTCCAAAAGCATCCATACTCCATTATATTATTCGGAAATAAAGCAATACAAGAGTTACAATGAATACCTTTGAAGCATCAAGCCCTCCAATGCATTCCTATGTGTCCATGCATGAATCCACACATCCCATGCCATGCTTCACAAATGCACTCCTCAAAAAGACTCAATAATGACAGCTAAACCACTCAGCCAACCTAAACCACTACACATGTGTTTGCTTTTATAGACACAAGCTCACACAAAATACAACTAGTGGTAAGGTGAAACCATTTACCACAAAACCATGTGAATACAAAACCACTAACCCCTTATTTAATATTGGGTACTAAGACATCACTTTATTTAATATTTCTCCAATATTAAATTGGTATCACATGTCTCCCACACATTAAATAATAATACAATGTTACAATACAACATCAAGTGGTCCCCAAATAATTACCTAGTGTGATTATCCACACCACCAAGGTGCATCACAACTAAATGATTATTTAATTACAATAATATAATAAATCATTTTATGCAATGGTGTACAACACCATATCCCAACATTCTCCCACTTGTTGTATATATTGCATAAGGGATCAATGCATGATATACATCATCATAGCCATTCATGAAACCGCATGAATCTGTAACATGCTCTTGTGCTCCATCAAGATACCTGCAATAAGAACAAAGTGACCACCATATCAAGAAAGAACTCCTCTCATCCTCCAACATGCCACCTATGGAAGAAAATGAACATGCCAAGGTGAAGATGCACCAATCCATGAGCATAAGCATCAAATCCAAAAGATAAAAAAGGCTCTAACCAAGTTGTTTTTAACTAAAAAATCCACGCGATCAGAAATAGCATCCACAAAACATGCTAATACATCCAACCATCCATACCTCCAAGGTATTAATACATCAGTAAACCCATTCCAAGAACATATGCAACGTGTAAACTACAACCAAGCTCCATGTATAAAACCTATCAATAAAGAACATACATATCCAAGAACTCCTATTGCATAGTTAATGTCAAAGCATATCAAGTCTACCAATCAACACTATACATCAAGGTATGATAAGTAAATGAAAGCATGAAGTACCAAGAACAATAACAATGATTCACACATACAATCCAAAGAGTTGTATAATCTCTCACATGTTACCACAATCCTCCCCAAATGAACATCCAAGAAGGAAACATGAAGAGAGAAACATGTTAACCATAATGTCCTACCAACACCTCAAAAGTGTACTACTATGTCAAGTATGATCTCCTAAACAACCCCGAATGAAAAGCCTCAACAACATCCATAACACCCAATCTTATATACCAAGTACAACATATGAATCAATGTAACAATGCCAACATGGATGTAAGCCTCTCTAATCAAGAAGATCAAACGCATAGGTAACCATCCCCATAACTGGAAATCAGCCCATAGACCATCTCCTAACAATCCTCATCAAAAAATGATATCATAAACTCAAATGCACAAGGAGATAATCATGCCATAACATCCCTCAAATGAATCCTTTAGAACTAACTATCCATAGATTAAGATCCATATCTATGAAAGATAAAGCATATAAACTCATTCTAAACCATCCTCAAAGGAGTATCCAAAAAACCATGAATCAACTCAGTCCCATGAGAAATCAAAGCACGAAACATAACACATCTGAAAGATATAATGGGCAAATACCTCTCAAATCATAACATGTCGAATAGACCAAGAGTGGGGAATGAGAATGCTCCTCCAAGATAACCAAGTCATCATGACTCACTCCAAGAACAATCTCCTCTATCGGTCTATGTAATGTCCCTTGTTGAATTTGATGTAAATTTCAGTTTTTACCTCTTGGACATTCCGTCAAACGGTTGTCTTGCAAAGTGTTGACTGCTGGTAATTGAATTTTTGTTTGTCTTTTCTTGTTTTGAATGTTGATAAAATGCATCAAAGACTAAAGTAAACAATGCCAAAGTACTCCCAATGAAACTAGAATGTAATGCAGATATTTTGTGATTTTCTAAGCAAATGGATGACTGAAAATGCATGACATAGACAGCTACAGCAAATAGGAAATCTGACAAACATTTGTCAAGCTATCACCAATTCTCAATATGACTGAGAGTGCAGCTAATTACAAAGAAGATGTGACTGAAACTTATATGAAAATGTAATTACAGCAACATGACCATTTAGCAAACACTTTATGTGTATCGACCCAATCTCCTTACAGTATTGCAAACTAATGAAGGGCTCAATCCGATTACAAATCTAAACAGTTATGTGTTTACCTTACATTCATTTTCCAATGACAATGCCATCAAGTGGCAATGATACAGTGAAGTCCAAAATGGAATGCAAGCACTAATGATAATCTGATTCTTAAAATGCAATCTTCAAAGTTGTATAACAGCGATATGCAATGGCATCTAAATGCAGACTTAATATAGGAAAATAGAACCTGGACGATATCTAGTTGTAGCCACGAATTGTACCCAGCAAGTTGAAGAACTCGCCAAACACAGTCAACATTCTCTTGAAGGTAATTTTGAATGTGGTATTCGACCATTCAAAATTCACTCGATGCATCTATGCCTCCAACTTCAAATCATAAGCTGTGATTTAATTACTCAATATGCCACGATTCTTTTGACTCTCCAACAGCACTCTTGTCACTCGCAATTCCTATGGAGCATGTGAGAAAGGCTGTGATAAATCTAATAAGCTTTCTTAATTGAGCGCCTATGTTCTTGTCTCATCTGCACTTGTCTTAGTCTATCGCACTCCTCATAATTGTCTTATTTCATTGTGTGAACTGCTCCTGATGATAGCTTATGGCGGCTATGTTAAGTTTGGCGGCGTAATACCCCTTGCTGCTACCATCAACTTCCTCTATTCTCTATTCTGATTATTCCCCATATTTTTTCAATTGCCTTCTTGCTTTTGCTCACTAACCTTATATATCCGCTTTTCCCAAGAGACACGTCCCAAAATTACATTGCCCCCTTAAATTATATATATTTAATATTTATTTACTTTTGACAATATTTTATATATTTATCTCTTATTTTATATTCAGAGCTGTTTATATTTATATATATCTTTAATATTTATTTTATTATCATTTAGATTAATATTATATATTTTGATATTTATTAAATAATGTCAATATTTATATTTTCAATTTCATATTGATAATAGTATTTAAATTATTAATGTCTATATTTTTAATATTGATGATATTATCTTTGATAATTTAATTATAATATTATCTTGTGATGATTATAATTAAATTACTAAAGTTTTCTTATCTTATTTACTTATTTCACTTGTTATCTTAGTGTTGCAGTTTTGGGGACATGATAGTCCATACCAGGTGAAATCTCCTCGATCTTCCTGCTGAAACCTCCAAAGAGTAACCGTCTCAAGCAAATGTCTCTAATCACAAGAGAACTCCAACCATCACTTACATCTCTAAGTATCCATGGGCACCTGCAACCGATCAATCCATTGCAAACTCCAAATGCAACATAGCACCATCATGAAGTAATCAAGCAAATGATCAATGTACTCAATACAAAGAGAACTACCATGATCAATGTTAAAGCTCCAATTGTAGAATCAGGAACCTATCATGACAACATGATCTAACCATCTCCTCCTAGGAGATCACATGCATCAAAACATATATACAGCCTGGTCTCAAGAGAATATTTAATATTCCAAACTCTAATCTAGAATCAAGAGTGTACCATGACATCATAACAAACTCACTCTAAACTAGGAAACCATATCTCCAATCACATGAAGATAACCATACCCAATGATGCATCCACGTCACTTCCAACAACTCCCACTAAACTACTATACAAGCTACACATGGAATCATGACAACCATCCTCTCCATGAAGATCATCCAGGTCTACGCGCACTCAATTGCAATATTAGTAACATACAAGTAAACCAAGATCTCCAAGCCAAGAAGATACACACAACTGCCATCAAAATATCACAAACCAATCCAATCCAACACCGCCAAATCATCACTCTCAAAATCACCCACTGAAAGTGTATAACCAATAAATGTAACAAGCTATCATGACATCATGATCAAACCGCATGCTACAAGTCCCATGAACCGACTAATCAAGTACTCAAATCATCCATCCTCTCAATCCCAAAAAAACATACTAATGCACAAATGACCACAGACAAGGACAACTAATGAAATTTGCAACAACAATGAATCAAACCTGGTGGATATAGATAGTCCACATCTGAGTCATCCCACTACAACTGAATGGGTGATCAATCCATACAATTGTATAACTCGTAGATCTAACCAATAAAACATGCAAACTCATCATTGCATTAGTAACCTGTAATCTGAGATATCAAAGAAGATATTCATTTAGACATCAAGACTCAAGCACCAAATCAACCACTAATCTGATTTGCCAACCATGTCCACAAATGAGTAATCATAGTCAAGGAACCAAATAAGCATTAAGAAGATAAGACCAATCTCCTAACATCAAACCATATCACCACCAAACACCACATATATGATCATGTCATGCCAATGCATCAAATATACCTACATATCCATGACACCATAACCATAGCCATCACTGTACCTACACTCAACTATCACCCATACAAGACTCCAAGTCTCAAACCATATCTTCAAAATTGAAGACAACCTGTGTATATGTCACCATCAAAGTCCCAACTCTGAAAAACACCTATAAACCTGTACCAGGAAGCACCAATTTGATAATCAGTTGTAGCATCATAAATAACATATAAAAATATGTACTCCTCAAGGTTTTGCCTCTTGACTCGTATGAATGCTCACACATTCACACCCCGAATCTCAGGCACCTACAAGTGATCAAACAAGTACCAAGCTCAACCTGTTCTTCAAACTAATAAAAAAATTAGAACCACTATGTAGTACACTACAAATTCTCTCCAATGCCTCTTTGAAATCAAAAATCTGATTCCTTATGTAAAAGTTATGACCAAAACCATGAAAATGATAACATCTGATTTCAAGCTCCAAAAACATGTCAAAATGGAAAAATCAAGGAACCAAACTTGTACCACTATGTAGTGCTCGGAACCAGCTTTCCAATGACTACAAGAAGTCAAAAATCTAACATACTAGGAAAAAGTTATGCTCATTTGAAAAAAAAAAACTCCTCCAATTTGGCTTATAGGGGGTGCATTGGTGGCTCTCGAGCGAAGCCACCGGCAGCCCGTCGACAGCGGTGGCCGACTGGTGGTGCCTGGGTAGTGGATTTGAAATCCGCATAAAATATAGTTTAATTTCAAAAATAAAAAATTATACCCCTCCTTGTAACCAAACCTGACCAACATTCAAATTCGGCATATGTATTTCTTGGAGTTCAGGGTTGGTAGATTTTGAAGGTTTCAAATTTTGTTAAAAAATTTCAACAACAATTTTGATTGTAGAAAGCCCATGGGGCTAGGAGGTCAATCCCCACTTGATCGGGGGACGTAGCCGGGGGGGCTTGGCCCCTATCGGCCTAGTATCGCCGGCAATTGGGCCAACAACATTTTGGGGAAAGTACTCCCAGTAGCAACACTGTCACATCTACAAAAAACACAATTAGTGTCATGTGGGTATGGGGGTCTACGGACCCACGACCCACATAATTTTTTTTATTTTTTTTCTTTTTAAAATATTTTCTAACCTTTTTTCGTTTTTTTTTTGCAGGATATTTTAAAATTTTTTAATCACCTGATAGAGGATAATTTTCTGCGAAATTTTTAATGACATGAATTTTATTTTATTTTTGTGCACATGCTAAATTTGGGGGAAATGGATTTTTACAAACAAAAAATTGCATTTTTTCAACTTCTCCAAAATAGGTCGAATTTTATGTCAAAATTCATCTCTCGGCCAACCTGAATCCAACCATGAGGTCCATTTTATCTCAATAGGTCATCCATGAAATTTCCCCTACAAAACACTCATTTCAAACTCAAACCAAGAAACCCTTTTTCACCCAAATTTGGAAAACTTCATATTTGCAATAAACCCAACAAATCTTGACAACCCAAAAGCCCAAATCAACAAATAAACACCTACAACATGTGTGTCATATCTTGTAATGCCTCAAACCCTACATGCATGTACATGGCTTCAACTTTGAAAAAACTCTCAAACTAGGGTTATAACAAAAAAAATTCAACCATGAAAGCTCTGATACCACTTGTTAGGAAATATTGCATCCAAAACCACAAACTTATTTATTTCCTATATAACCCATGAGAGATAAACATTCATACAAGTTTCCAAAATGCATAGATCAAATAGACAAGCCACAAGATAACACAAGATATACCCTAGGAAAACCCTCAAGAGGGAAAAACCCAGCCTCCAACAGCATCCATACTCCATCATATTATTCAATAATAAAGCAATACAAGAGTTACAATGAATACCTCTGAAGCATCAAGCCCTCCAATGCATTCTCATGTGTCCATGCATGAATCCACACATCCCATGCCATGCTTTAGAAATGCACTCCTCAAGAAGACTCAATAATGACAGCCAAACCACTCAGCCAACCTAAACCACTACACATGTGTTTGCTTTTATAGACACAAGCTCACACAAAATACAACTAGTGGTAAGGTGATACCATGTACCACAAAACCATGTGAATACAAAACCACTAACCCCTTATTTAATATTGCGTACTAAGACATCACTTTATTTAATATTTCTCCAATATTAAATTATTATCACATGTCTCTCAAACATTAAATAATAATACAATGTTACAATACAACATCAAGTGGTCCCCAAATTATTACCTAGTGTGATTATCCACACCACCAAGGTGCATCACAGCTAAATAATTATTTAATTACAATAATATAATAAATCATTTTATTCAATGGTGTAAAACACCATGTCCCAACATTTCATGCCTACAAGATCCTTTGCAAAACATTATACCTACCAATTCATTAGAAGAAATATCTCAGATTTTCTATTCCCTACTACCACAACAATGTCTACCAAACATTCTTAGACTTGACCTCTCATTTGTGCAAGCATCATCCAAAACATTAGAAATCCTGCCAAGAAAAATGTTGAACATAAACAATGCACTAAGTGAAGAGCAGCATAATTCCTTGAATATAGTGTTGGAGGCACATGTAGTATCCTTTGCATGAGACCACCATGACATGAAGGGCATAGATCCTGACTTATGTATGCATGGGATCTATATAAATGATGGTTTTAGACCCATTAGACAACCTCAAAGGTGAATGAACCTTGTTTTGAGAGAAATTGTTAAAGCCAAACTCCAAAAACTACTTGATGCAGGCTTCATTTATCCTATATCTGACAGTGAATGGATATCACCTTTAGTTATTGTCCCTAAGAAAGGTGGAAAATGGAGGGTATGTGTACATTATAGGGAGCTGAACACAACCACTAGGAAAGACCACTTCCCATTACTCTTCATTGATCAAGTGCTTGACTCTTTAGCAGGGAAGAAGTATTTTTCATTCCTAGATGGTTTTAGTGGCTACAATCAGATAAAGATTTCTCCAGAGAATCAAGACAAAACAAAATTCACATGCCCTTGGGGTACTTATGCCTATTTTATCCTACCCTTTAGGTTATGCAATTCCTTAGCTACTTTTCAGAGGGTAGTGTTCAACATCTTCTTTGATTATGCTTATGAATCCATGGAGATATATATGGATGACTTCACCACATATCGGGAAACTTATGAAGAGCCCTTACTAATCTAGAAAAGGTTCTAAAAAGATGTAAAGAACATAACTTGTCCCTAAGTAATGAAAAGTATTTTATGATGATGACTTAGGGAATTGTTTTAGGATATTTCATGTCCAGTGAAGGGATTCAAGTTGACGCACATAAGATAGAGATCATTTCTACATTGTTTGTTCCACAAAGGCAGAGAGATGTTAGAAGCTTCCTAGGCCATGTAAGCTATTATAGGAGGTTCATTGAGGACTTCAGTAAGATTGCAACACCATTGTTTATTTTGTTGACTAAAGATATAGAATTTGGCTGGACATTAGAGTGCCAAAATTATTTTGAGGAACTTAAGGTATCCTTAACCAAAGCACCTATTTTGAGGGGACCGAATTGGACACTACCCTTCCATACACACATTGATGCCTCAGATTTTTCTATTAGAGCAATTTTGGGTTAGAAAGAAGGCAATAAATAATATGTTATTTACTACAAGAACTTACGGGGAGCAGAGTTAAATTACACTGTTACAGAGAAGGAAATACTAGCAGTAGTATATGTCATCAACAAATTCACGCATTACATAATTGGATATGAAGTTTTTGTCCACATAGATCATATATCTATAAGATACCTGATGAATAAACCTATGGTAGGGGGTAGGCTAGTTAGATGGATACTCCAACAAAATTTTGATATCACAATAGTAAACAAACCTGGAAAGGCTAATGTATTGCTATATTTTCTATCAAGGTTACCAACACAATCAGCAGAAGGGGTAGTAGATGACTCATTTCCATATGAGAATGTGTTTGCTCTTAATGTACATACGCCCCGGTATGCTGACATTGTAAATTATTTAGTGACAAGGTAGATACTAGCACACTTTTCTCTAGGGGAAAAGAGACAACTAGTCCACAAGTGTTTTCCATATTCTTGGGTATCTAGTTACCACTTCTACAAAGGCCTAGACAACATCATGAGAAGGTGTATAAGAGAAGATGAATTCTTTGATATAATGAAGGCTTGCCATGATGAGCCCTATGAGGGTCACTTTGTAGCCAAAAAGATAGCATTCAAGATCCTCACAACAGGTTACTATTGGCCAACTTTACACAAGGATTCTATCAAGTACACAAGAAGTTGTGATAGGTTCCAAAGAATGGGTAAGCCAACCAAGATTGATGAAATTCCTCTGCAACAAAAATTGACATTAGCACCCTTTGAAAAATGGGGTATGGATTTCATTGGTCCAATTTCACCTACATCTAAAAAAAAGTACATTCTAGTTTCCATTGATTATCTGACTAAGTGGGTGGAAGTGAAGGCATTATAGTTTTCCAGAGATGGCAATGTTGCTAAATTCTTCTATGAAGAAATTTTTACTAGGTATGGAGTACCTAGGGAAATAGTAATTGATCAGGTTCCATAATTTACTTTAGAGCTCATTACAAAATTGGTTGAAGAATATGAAATAAGGCACAAAAATTCAATACATTATCACCCTCAAGCCAATGGCCAGGTGGAGGTTACAAACAAGGAAATTGAGAGCATTCTAACCAAGACAGTGTAATTACACAGTAAATATTGAGCTTCTAGATTATCAAAGGTAGTATGGGCATATAGGACTACATGGAAAACAACCACTGGTTTCACCCCCTACGAACTAGTATATGGGAAAACAATAGTTCTTCCAATAGAATTTGAGTATAAAACACTCAGAATAATAGTGGAATTAGATATAGACATTATAACTGCACAAAAGGAGAGATTGCATAACTTAAATGGCCTAGATGAAATTAGGATGAAAGCAATACATCATACAAAGATAGTACAAAAATAGAGGACAAAATGGCATGACCAATATATAAAGACAAAGGAATTTAATGTAGGATACTGGACCTTATTGTATGATTCACGATATAAAGAGATTAAAGGAAAACTCCAATCTAGATGGTTGGGACCCTATGAGATAAGCCAAGTTTTTCCTAATGGAGTAGTCAAGTTGGATACCATAGATGCAATAAGGTTCTCACTATTGGTTAATGGCCACAGGTTGAAACTTTATAAAAAAACCAATACTTCAAGAAGATTTAATTCTTTCTCTCATTCAGCAATATGGTCATGTTAGCGATCTAGATACAAGATCAGAAACACACAGCGATGACTCAGTAGTAGATGTACCAAGTTCTTCAAGTGACTCGGTGGTTGAGCTACACAACTCACCCCCTAATGTCACACAAGTTTAATTTACTAATCCACCTCACATGCACACATAGCATAGTTACAATGATACACATTTGTTTTGCAGTACTCTCCATATTCCAGTAGGGACCCAGGTATCTTCATGTATTAAAGTTATTATATTTCAATCAAGGACATGTTGCAGTAGGAACCTCTAGCATATAACACATGATTTGTTAAACTTAAAATCGAGACTTGTTTCCAAAGGAACCCGTAGTGCTATATGTCAGAAATTTCAAAATTTGGCACCACATTAATTGTAGATTATCACTTTTCATTTCACTTTTTCATCACACATGCAACAAATAAACCCGTCATATCGGTACATGCAGCATGCTCATTTCATTTCATGATGCATATTTAAAATTTCAAAATTTAGACTATCACATCAACTTCCCTCATATGTACATTTTGCCTCATTTGAAACCATGCATCGGCCTATAATTAATTTCACATTTCATACATTCATTCATTGCAATTAACTCATGTCAAATCAACATCATGCAACGGATTTTCTTCAAATAAGTTGCACATGCATGGAAGTTCAGTTCATAATATCGCCAGGTACGCATACTACACAACCATAATTAACATGGATTTTCATTATGATTCAATATGTACTTACATTAAATCTTGCATATTTAATATTCATTACTTCTATTTCCATACTTTGGAATTATTACCCTCGCCTATTTTCCTAACTTGAAGTGTGGACACTTCAAGAATTTTAGTTGGGGGGAAGGGTAATATATAAGCCAAAATTTTAGTTTCCGCGGCCACCCAAAAGCTAAATGTAGAACCAAGAAGCAAACATACAAACCTTTTACCATACCTTTTTTCCATACCCTATTTTGCACCTATGATCTATTTAGGATCTAGGACAATTGCTTATAGAGTGCTTAACGTAAAAGATCACTTAATACAATGCTCAAATGAATAAATGAACATAATATAATTGCCAAGATAATGAACTGAAAAGAAAGAGAGAAGATAAAGAGGAGAACAAACGCAATTGATAACGGAGTTCGTCCCTAAGGACTACGTCTCCGGGTCCCTCTCCAACGGAGTGACCGATCCGATTATACTCCAAAATCAGTTACAATTGCTTCAATGACTATCTCCTTCAAGCACAGCAGCATAACGTTCCTCTGATGTGCGGAAATGTCTGCAAAATCTCCCGAGCATTCTCTCGTTCTCACCACCTGGACTTAGCAAAACAAGGCCTACACCCCTCTTTTTATACATAAAATTTGCCTAATTAGGCCTAACCATCAAATTAATGACATAACTCCCTCTAACAACTCGTATCCTGACTTATTTATCCTCTGAAATCTTTTGGTTGAACTGGTTAGAGCGAATCTTGTTTGTTTTGGCTTAATATGCCTTTTTGTTAAAGGCTCGGCCAACAGTTATACACCAAATAAAGCATGGCCGGTTATGGTTAAGACTTATCACGCGGCCTACCGGTGATAACAAATTTTGTTAGAAGGGTGGTCGGCGGTTCCAATCCCGCCGGCCACGTTTTACCACCCATATCCAACAAATATAAACAATAAAATAAAAACCACCCCACACTACTATTGATAGTTGTTCCGGGCGCAACGGTTAAGCGCTTCGCTCGGTGGCCGAAGATCACGGGTTCAAACCCGTTGCACTTTTTGTTAAAACAAACTTATTCGCCGGTCAAAGCAGCACAACTGCACGATGCCACGTGTCAAAACACCATTCGCCAGAATCTGCAACGGTGTCTGCTGACTGTTGCTGAGTTGTATGCCACGTCTGATGCCACGTCGGGTACGGAGAGCCACGTCATCGGTACGGAGGACACATGTCAGTTGCTGATTGGTCCGTACAGTTGAGTCACCTGCCACGTGTCTTGCACCGGTTGGACCATGTGGATTCCGTACAGTACGGACTGACACGTCAGCATGATGACATCATCATCTGTAGCCTCAAGTTGACTGAAGTTTGACTGCTTCTAACTCGAGCATATGATGTCGGATTTCGATGAAACGAACGTAGTCGGAATCATCTCGACGAGCTCTTCGTGATGACGCTAGTTCTGTCGATTTTTGAGATGGTTATTTTTTTCACCCTCTGGACGCCCCTGAAGCCAGTTTGACTGAAAGTTTGACCGGCCGTAACTTGCACAAACGGAGTCCTTTTCGCCCCGTTCAAGTTGCGTTGGAATCAAGACGTCGTTCTCTTTCTGATGGTGTTGAAATCTGGAGCATTGGGAACACTTCAATTTTCACTGAAAAATGTCCCCCGGATCAGGCCTCCCCACTGGAGAGCTTTTGGACCTCCGAAAGCTTGATTACTTGGAAAGTAAGTGAGGGTAAAGTTCCCTCACTTTACCAATCTCCATCCATCTTGCTTTGCTTGGATGCATCCCCTTCAGGCCCACTCTGAGGTACTCAACATCTCCTCTTCGTGAAGTTCTGACATTCCTGTCGAGAATAACATCTTCTAGCAATTCTGACATGTACTCTGGTGAAAGGTCATCAACTGATTGGAACTTGAATGTCTGTGACTTCATCTAGAATCATTGGAGGCTCGTACAGTTTCAAATTCTCAACATTAACAACCGAGTAAATATGCATGTATGGAGGAAGATTGAGGCGGAAGGCATTAGTACCAATCTTCTCAAGGATCTCAAAAGGACCATACCTAATTGGCTTAAGCTTTTTACCTTCACCTTGCATCCTTTCCTTGCTGATATGTAACCAAACTCTGTCTCCAACCTGAAAATGATGATCAGTGCGATGCTTGTCATGGCGAACCTTGTATTTTGCTTGGCTCTGTTCCAACTGTGCTTCCACTGCCTGATGAATTGCTTGGACTTTCTGGATGAACTTCAAAGCCTTCTCTGCATCATGGCGTCCATCTTCAACATCATCTTTCCCAAAAGCAAAATCCATCGGTGTCTTGGGCACATAACCAAAGCATGTCTCAAAAGGAGACCTCTTAGTAGAAGAGTGTGATGCATGGTTGTAGGCATGCTGCACATAATGGAGACTC
The DNA here is from genome assembly GCA_007115665.2 of Sequoiadendron giganteum. NCBI lineage: Eukaryota > Viridiplantae > Streptophyta > Pinopsida > Cupressales > Cupressaceae > Sequoiadendron > Sequoiadendron giganteum. Next base: position 344,021,378 of record CM021105.1, on the reverse strand, counting down.
TCATCCCACAACTTAGGATGCTTGCTACAATACCCTCTGAGTAAATGCACAACTGTCCTGTTTACAACCTCTGTTTGTCCGTCGGTCTGCGGATGGAAGGCTATACTCTTCTTCAGTCTGGTGTCCATGAGTCCCCACAAAGCTGACCAAAATTCCCCCAAGAATCGAGAATCTCGATCCGATACAATAGAAGTAGGTAACCCAAAATGGACCCATACAAATTGAAAGTACATATGAGCTGTCAATTCAGCAGTGACTTGTTTTTTACATGGCATTAAGATACACATTTTGCTGAACCGATCAACTACTACATACAAATAATCATGTCCCTTCCTAGACATAGGTAACCCCCCAACAAAGTCCATTGACACACTTTCCCATGGACGGGAAGGTACAGGTAGAGGTGTGTACAAACCCAACTTCCTGTTACTAGGCTTACTAGTTGCACACATAACACAACCTCTAATATACTTGGTTACAGTTTCTTGCATGCGAGGCCAATAACAATATTTCTGCAGCTGAGTCAATGTTTTGTTTACCCCAAAGTGTCCTGCAATCAATGAGGTATGTGCTTCTCTAATCACCTGTGCTTGTTCATCTTTTGGAACACATAATTTACCCAAGTGATATAACAGTTTATCTTGCACATAATAATCTTTCTCTTCTACATGTTTACCATTCATTAAAGCAGCATAGATATCCTTAAAGTTCTCATCATTATCATATTGTTCCTGAAAACTTTCATGAACCATAGAACTATTCTGAAGGATTATCAAAGCATTCATCATAGGAGGTCTAGAGAGCATGTCTGCTACTTTGTTATGGGTTCCTTTCTTATACTTAATAACCAAATGAAACTGTTGTAGAAAACCCATCCACCGAAAGTGCCTACTTTGTTGCAGTTTAGTTTGTGAGTGCAAATACTGAAGTGGCTGGTGATCAGTGTGGATTACAGTTTCTTTCCCCATTATGTAATGTTTCCATTTTTTAACACTCTGAACTAAAGCATAAAGTTCTTTATCATAAGTGGGATAGTTACTTACTGCTCCTGAAAAAGTTTCAGAGTGGTAGCAAACTGGTTTACCTCCTTGCATGAGTACTGCTCCCATGGCAAATCCACTCGCATCTGTCTCAATCTCAAATGGTTGATGTAGATCTGGTAAGGCCAAAACTGGTGCGGTGCTCAATTTTCCCTTCAAAGTGTCGAAAGCCTTCTGTTGTGGACCTCCCCACTGAAAAGTTGCCCTCGTACTGGTTAATGCATGTAATGGTGATGCTATAAAAGAGAAATTTGCAATAAACTTTCTCCAGTACTGAACTGCACCTAGGAAACTTCTGACCTCTGTGACTGTACTTGGCTTAGGCCATTTTACAATAGCTTCGACCTTCGCAGGGTCTACTTTCAATTGACCACCCCCTACGACATAGCCTAAGTACACTAAGGATGTCTTAGCAAATTCACATTTAGACATCTTTACATACAATTTTTCTTTTCTCAATACATCAAAGACTTTCTTTACATGACTTACATGATCTTTCCAAGTTCGACTGAATACAAGGATATCATCTAGATAGACTATGACAAAATCATCAATGAAAGGACGAAAGACATCATTCATGACTCTCATAAAGGTAGCTGGTGCATTACAAAGCCCAAAAGGCATAACCAACCACTCAAACAGTCCCTGTTTTGTCTTAAATGCAGTCTTCCAAATATCATCTTCTGCAATTCTTATCTGATGATAACCACTTCGCAAATCTAACTTAGTGAAATAAACTGCATGTTTTAATTGATCAAGCAAATCATCTATTCTGGGAAGAGGATACCTGTTCTTTACCGTTATCTTGTTCAAGGCGCGATAGTCAATGCACATCCTCCAAGTTCCATCTTTCTTTGGAACCAAGACAATTGGAGAACCACAAGGAGAAGTACTAGGACGAATAACTCCTTTTTCCACCAACTCTTGAACCTGCTTTTTAATTTCCTCATTCTGCATAACTGATAAACGGTACATGCCGATATTAGGAAGTGGCACATCCTGCTGTAATTGGATTTCATGCTGTATCTCTCTCTTGGGTGGTAACCCCATCGGTTCCTGAAACATGTCATCATAAGCGGAAATAATTTTGACCATTTCAGCTTTATGTTTTGGATCACACCCCTTGAATGCCTCAGATTTATCATCTTCTTTGGCTTTTACAAGCATTAGTACAAAGTTTTTACTTGAGTTGACCAACCTCTTCATTTGACCAGCATTAACTAGTGTAAGATTAGTCTTCACCTTATGTGCCCGTACAATGTATTCTACCCCATCTTTAAAAAGATGATACTTATTCTCCCCCCTATAAAAAATTGCTTTTCTGTCATAAAGATAAGGACTTCCCAACACAAGCCCACAAATATCCAAAGGAACTACATCTACTTCTACCTCATCAACAAAGTTTGCAGTGATGGCAAATCTTAATTTACACTGTTTAGTTACTTGTAGTTGAGCATCATTGCAAACCCATCCGAGTGGATATGGTTTCGGATGAGGTGTTGTAGTCAAATTAAGTTTCTTTACAACTTCTTCAGATATTAAGTTGACTTGTGAACCCGTATCAAACAGAGTATCAACCTTAGTGTGTTTTGTTACAACACGGATGTGAAACAATTCATTTCTTTGCTTATCAACCTTAGGAGAAGATTCTTTACTTGTACTTGCACTGGCATTAGAAAAACTTGCATCAGATGAGAGAGATATACCTTTCCCTTTACCTTGGATTCCGGTAGCAACAATCTTTGTCTCATCTCCGGAGTCAGAACCAAGATCCTGTTGAATCACTGCAGTAGTCTTTTGCTTGCCTTTATTACCTCCATATCTTTTCGGCCTCAACTCAGGATGAAGCTTCCAACATCTTGTATCATCATGCCCCTCTTTCTTACAATGGGAGCACGTTGGTTTCTCACCCTCTTTCTTAGCTATAGCTGTCTTCTTCCCTTTGCCTTTATCTTTGTCTTTTTCTTTCCCTTTAGACTTACCCTCGAACTTAGATGGCTTCTTGGAAAAGTTATCACTAAAAGTGTTCTTACCCCTTGACTCTATATGAGTAGCTTGAATAGACACCTCATCTAGATTATTGGGACTCAACATCAAGATAGTGTGCCTAAGGTAAGAATGTAAACCACCAATATACTTAAGTAATGTGTCTTGGGTATACAAGGGAACATTTAGAGCAATGGCCCGTTTCCTAAACTCATGGGTATACTCCTGGACAGACTGCCCCTTACCTTGCCTAAAGGTTTGCCAATTCATGGTTAACTGTTGCATGTAACCTAAAGGATAGAATTGTTTCCTAAGGGCAGCAACAAACTCCATCCAAGACATATTAACTTGACCATGGCGAGCAATTTCTTCCCGAGTCTTACTCTCCCACCAGGTGAGAGCTGTACCTCCCAACCGGAGAGTGGCTAATTGGATCCTAGAAGCATCTTCTACTAGGCCTTGAATCCTATAGTACACTTCTACTTGTTGGACCCAATCGTCTAACTTTTCAGCATTTAACTCCCCACAGTATTTAGGTAACTCAAATTTTACATCAAGCTTAATTACAGGCATAGACTTGCTCTTAAATGGATTTATATTAGAAGAAGGAGAAGGAGAAGGAGGAGAAAGGGGAGGAGAAGAAGAGGGAGAAGATGGAGGAGAAGGAGTTTCTGGAGCTTTCTCCTCTATGTCTTTTTGATCTTCCTGCTTCTTGTGCTTCGAAGAACCTCCCTTTTCGCGTTTCTTCTTCTCTACATAAAGTTCTTCCACCATCGCCTTCATATCAAGAAATAGCTTTTGGAAATCCTTTGGATTGAGCTCTGAACTTTGTTCACCTTCTTTTGCTTCCATCTGTGATGATGGATGAGCTCTTCGTCTTCCAATCTCTGGATTATACTCTTCAAGTTCTCCTTCACCTCGTTGCAACCTGGATCTCGTTAGCATTCAAATTCTGCAATACTAGCCACACACAAAGCTCTGATACCAACTTGATCTATTTAGGATCTAGGACAATTGCTTATAGAGTGCTTAACGTAAAAGATCACTTAATACAATGCTCAAATGAATAAATGAACATAATATAATTGCCAAGATAATGAACTGAAAAGAAAGAGAGAAGATAAAGAGGAGAACAAACGCAATTGATAACGGAGTTCGTCCCTAAGGACTACGTCTCCGGGCCCCTCTCCAATGGAGTGACCGATCCGATTATACTCCAAAATCAGTTACAATTGCTTCAATGACTATCTCCTTCAAGCACAGCAGCATAACGTTCCTCTGATGTGCGGAAATGTCTGCAAAATCTCCCGAGCATTCTCTCGTTCTCACCACCTGGACTTAGCAAAACAAGGCCTACACCCCTCTTTTTATACATAAAATTTGCCTAATTAGGCCTAACCATCAAATTAATGACATAACTCCCTCTAACAACTCGTATCCTGACTTATTTATCCTCTGAAATCTTTTGGTTGAACTGTTTAGAGCGAATCTTGTTTGTTTTGGCTTAATATGCCTTTTTGTTAAAGGCTCGGCCAACAGTTATACACCAAATAAAGCATGGCCGGTATATGGTTAAGACTTATCACGCGGCCTACCGGTGATAACAAATTTTGTTAGAAGGGTGGTCGGCGGTTCCAATCCCGCCGGCCATGTTTTACCACCCATATCCAACAAATATAAACAATAAAATAAAAACCACCCCACACTACTATTGATAGTTGTTCTGGGCGCAACGGTTAAGCGCTTCGCTCGGTGGCCGAAGATCACGGGTTCAAACCCGTTGCACTTTTTGTTAAAACAAACTTATTCGCCGGTCAAAGCAGCACAACTGCACGATGCCACGTGTCAAAACACCATTCGCCAGAATCTGCAACGGTGTCTGCTGACTGTTGCTGAGTTGTATGCCACGTCTGATGCCACGTCGGGTACGGAGAGCCACGTCATCGGTACGGAGGACACATGTCAGTTACTGATTGGTCCATACAGTTGAGTCACCTGCCACGTGTCTTGCACCGGTTGGACCATGTGGATTCCGTACAGTACGGACTGACACGTCAGCATGATGACATCATCATCTGTAGCCTCAAGTTGACTGAAGTTTGACTGCTTCTAACTCGAGCATATGATGTCGGATTTTGATGAAACGAACGTAGTCAGAATCATCTCGACGAGCTCTTCGTGATGACGCTAGTTCTGTTGATTTTTGAGATGGTTATTTTTTTCACCCTCTGGACGCCCCTGAAGCCAGTTTGATTGAAAGTTTGACCGGCCGTAACTTGCACAAACGGAGTCCTTTTCGCCCCGTTCAAGTTGCGTTGGAATCAAGACGTTGTTCTCTTTTTGATGGCATTGAAATCTGGAGCATTGGGAACACTTCAATTTTCACTGAAAAATGTCCCCCGGATCAACCTACAACCTTCTTTCTATCAATTCCATTTGACAATTAACTAAATTCAAGCTAATTTATAACTTTTCAAGCTTATAGAAGCTAAACAAGGGAGAAAAGGGAAAATTCATTGAAATCGTTGAAGGAAAGGTGCATGCAAGAGTAATAGAAACTTTGGTTAGTGGACTATTGAGATTAAAATATGGGTTGAATTTTTAGAGTTCTTGAAGAGTTTTTTTATTAGAAGTAGAATACATCACCATGGGAGGCAACATCATTTGAAGGGAGCCATCTGCACATAAATAGATATTGGAAGATGCATTAGTGTTACCCATTTTCACAAGGGTAGGATGGCTGGATTATTTTCTAAAGTTGATAGAATTGATGATGATATAACTAGAAGGTTTGCAACTACATTGGAGCATGATGAAGCTATTGTAAAGGGATTGTCAGTAGATGCTTCAGAAGGATAAATTGCACAAGTATTTGGTTTTCCTAGGACTGGAGCTGAATTTCCAGCTAGAGTAGATGCAATGGCAGTAAGAGAAGAATTTTGTGAACAAGGAGAAAACTTGGATTCATCATCCTAGAGTACTAAAATACTTTCACTTCCAAGGGTTTGGGCTTCCTGTTTCTCATATATCATTAGGTACCTCACATGTGATGGTAGGTTATCACTTATTTACACTGTGCATTTCAAATTATTAAGCCATCTTTGTCATAATAGGCTTGTTAATGAGCCAAATTACCTCTATAACTTGTTAAATAGGATGGGATCAGAATACCAAAGAAAACATAATGATTCATCTCTTTCCCGTCATTATTTAATAGCCCTATTAACAAAAAGGAATCTTATAATTCAATACCCATAGGTATCTTAGGAAGACTTTGTGAAATGTTAGGACATTAACAACATATTAGAAAAACCTGTAGCTCCTAAAACCATCAATTGTGCCTATAAGAGAAACCCCTCTTGGTTCACCAGTTGCTTCACCTACTCGCAACCAAGGTGAACCTGAGGAAAATAATGTGCAAGAATCATCACCTGCAACATCTAAGAAACGTATATAAGAAAAAACCCATCCACCTCTAAGACACCTAAAGCTCAGAAAAAGGAAGGTATCCCTTCTACACCTTCAAAGGTGCAAAAGAAAAAGGATACACAAAAAGAGACATCTGCTACACCTAGGCGCTTAGGCCAGTTAAAACAAAAAGGTGTTATGAGGAGAAGCATAGGAAAACCAAAATAGGAATTGAGGGGTAAGTATATAGAAGAGGGAGACATTATGATGGTTGACACTGAATCAAAAATAAAGGAAAATTCTCTTGAGAAGGTCCATGTTCCTGCCAAAATAAAATGGTATGTGTCCACCTTTGACTCAAGCTCGAAGGATGTAATTTTTGTGCATAAAACTAAGAGAAGAGCCCCAAACAACCCTAACAATGAGGGTTTTGAATACATATGGGGTTGTGATGATCAGACTTTAAAGGATGATGAAATATTTTTAAAAGAAAGGAATATTAGGAAGGAATTAGAGGAAGCATTAGAAAGAATTAAGCAGTTAGAAGAACAAGTGAAAACTTATGAACAAAGGGATAAAGAGAGGGAGATAAAGATTCAAGAGATTGAGGAGAAATTATAGACATATGGACACGGGAAAAAACTAAGACTTGTTGGAACAAATTTCCATAGTTAAAACAGGGGATACATAGTTTGCAACAGAGAATAGAAGACCCCCTCCTATAAGGGTCCTCCAAATCATCATACCACTCTATCCCTTGGGTATCAGTTATGGAAATTTTTTAATAAATTTTCACAAGAAAAGGAAAAATGGAGAAAAGAAAAAGAAACCATAATTGCAAAACATACCAAAGTGCTGGAGGGGAATTGCATTGAGTTGAACAAGTTAGCAGTCAGAGTGGAGGAGGTGGTAGATAAAGCTTCCCAAATCATTAGATGTAGACCCCCAATAAGAACTTATGCATGTTTTTGCAAGGAATGTTTCTAAGTTTTCAGTTTAGTTAGCTAATAAGTAACTAGTCAATTGGAATGAGCAGGAAATATGATTTTCTTAATGTTTTTGCTAACTCTACACCAAATGAACAAGATCAAATTTGTGAGTACTATTTTCACAACTATGTAGTGCTTGAGGAAATAGAGTGGAACCCCTTGATGTTTTTGGGGGATTTATAGGTTAGAGCGCCAGCATCCTCCTTTAGGAATTAAGGTTCCAGGGGTGAACTTATGGAAGAATATGAGGAGAGAGAGAAATCTATTACTCTCCTAGTAAGGAAGGAATCAAATGACCCTGATGCCATCATAAATGAATGGTTACAACTTCTAAAGTACAAAGGATCAGGAGGAAAGATCATGAGATTGAGGATGTAGGATTATAAAAGAAAGTGAAAATTAGCAGTTGGATTGGTTCATCACAGTTATAAGTACGTGCAATAGAGATGGGATAATTTGACTCTAGAGCTACAAAGGAAAGAGCCATACATTAAGTGTGTAACTTCATGGATATGCTTGAGAGAGTGCACAGGTATATGGATATTGCTACTAACCATACACTTAAGTGGATGCCACTAACATTCCAACCATCTATCCTTATTTATCCAATGCCACATTGGACAGGGGATAAGATGGAAGAATGTGAGGAGATTGAACTTGCTAGGATGAAGAGCCTTTCATGTTACAAGGGATTCTACCTGAAGCAGATCAAGGGAGTAAATGCTATCATGGACCTTAAGGAGATTACACTATACTATAATTTGTCCTCCTAGTTCATTTGCTTGAGGGAAAGCAAAAGGATAGTTGGGGGGAGTGATGATCCCATTTATCGGCTAGTTTTATGTTATCTTTATGCTACTTATAAGGCATTCCTAAGACAATTATTCCTATAGCATGCCATATTTTATGTTTATTATGTAGAACTTGAACTTGGTTAAAGTATATGGAAATGCAATTATGATATGATGGTGTTGCTTGATTTATATGTGGATATGTATGAATTATGATTGATATGTGTTTAATCATGGTAGTTAGTATTGTGTGTGTGGTCATGTTTTGGTCACCTATCTTGGTGCATATGCTCACCAATCCATTATAATATATAACTATTCAATGATTTATAAACATCAACATGAGTTACTTAAGAATTTTATTGTAACTATTCATCATAAGTACTTATCTCCTTGTATTTACATACCCTTAGCATAAAAAATTACTACAAATAGGCTACCTCTAATAGTATACCACAAATCCTTTGTGACAATAACCCTTCAAGATATAAGAAATTTTCCCAATAATTATGATTTTATATTAAATTATAATCATAATAGGAATAAGTATCTAGTACTATCACAAAATGTAGGTTGAGCGTGCAATTGATGTATACACAAAAAGACAAACACTAAGGGCTATATATGTTCCTTGAAGGATCATTGAAATGAATCTACCTACATATGTCTTAGAAATCAAAGGCTTCACAATTCAAGGTGGATAAGGATGAAAACATCAATATCATGTTGTAATCCCTTTATAAGATAGATCAATAAGATTTTGCTAACAATAATATATCATAAATAATCCCTAACCAATGAAATTAAATTAACAATAATAAATTAGAAATTTAAATTAAAAACTAGATATTCATAAAATAGTCATAGCATTCATATTTCTCAACAAAATTAAAAACTTTAAGAAGATTCTAAAATATAAGGAGGGGAGTAAAACCCAAAAATGGAATTAAGGATATTCTTAAAGATGTGAGAGAAATGTTTGTTGGTATTGGCTTAATTAGCCAATGTAATCTTTTAAAACAATAGAAAAAGGGCTGAGAAATATCATAATAAACTTCAAACATTTATCATTATTTAAATATAACAGTTATTGACTAACCACCTTCCTAACTAGACTCAAGATTGGGATTATAAAACTAATTAATATTTCAATTCTAGATAATCCCTTAGCAAGGCTATCTCAATGGTAGTCAATTATCACAATAAATTAGCTACATAGTTTAACACGAGGGATAAAATATTGTACTTGGCCACATTCCAAGCTTAAAGATATATATTAATTAAACAAGAATAAAATTCATAATATTTTTTCCTTAGGGTTTAATTATATTATGATTATATGGAAATCAAAAAATTACCCTACTCACTTAAAATGTTACCACATCTTAATGATATATGATTTGAGGATTTATTTGGTTTATCACTATAGTATTTGGAAAAATAATCACACTTATTTATTACAAAATTTATGTTTCCTCCAAATCATGAAAACTTAATAATTCCCTATAAACAAAAAATAAACCATTTGGTATTTAATAGTCTAAATTTAAAACAATACCATTTACTTATATTCCAACCTTGAATAGAAAATACCTAAGAGACTATTAATTATAAATCCATTTATAAATTTTATAGGAATAGAAAACTTGTAGTTACTATACTAAGACTAGAAGTACTTATCAACATGACCAAAACTATACCCTAAACTACCATGACACAATCAATTATTTAGTATACCTTTAGAGATAGAAACACTAATCATGCCCTACATCAAATCATTATCCTTATAAAATACAAGACAATGGTATTTCTCAATTGAAATTCTATTTGCAAGAATATTTCATATGAGATAACCAATGTTTAAAGATAATTTTAGAAACAAGACAAATACACTAGCATCACCTCTAAATACATCAACACTTCACCTAGTATATAATGTTATTATACAATTCAAAGGGTAAAAATTTATGATATCATGGAGTGATATTCTAAACCTTCTTATTAACATTTCTCTAATTTAACATAACATTCATTAGATGATGCTACCCAAATCTAAATCTAATCATGGAAAAGCTTCAAGATTAAAATTCCATTTCCATCTTCCCCTACTATGATATTCTAGATCATGTCAAAAGGATTAATAACATTCTACTCACTCACAAAATAAAATGGAACAATCAAATAAGAATTTTGCATTCATCATAATTTTAATGCTCAATCATCTATCCATAGGCTTGTAACAATGGATAGGAGTATCACAATTTGAATTTGGGGATCTTATTTCAATATATAGATAACCAAAAAAACATTCCCTAAGTTATTATTAGATCCTCAACATAGGCACAATTCATTCTCACTGTGTTCTACGAGGACGCGTCCCCCCCCAAAAATCTAGCAGTCTCCTCGACTTGGACATTTTGGATACTTGGGGATGGTTGAGAAACATCTCCCCGCCATCCCCCCACCGTCGTCGAGACTTGGGAGACTTCGAGGAAATGACAGGGACTCCTAGATGTCCTTGAGATGTCTCAAGGACTTCTAGTCGTCCCTCAAGCATCTCGGAGATTCCCAGAAGTCCCCGTGGTGGGATTTGCAAAAAATTAATTTTAAAAAAATCTTTTACTTTTCTAGGAATGTGAGCCTTGGGCCGAATCCTAAAGGCTTGTGGGACCCTTCTAAAATCCTCTAAGCTAAAAAAAACACTCTCATTCTTCATTTTTTTTCCCACATATGTCATTTGATGTTTTGCAACTCACTGTATCATCTTTATGATATGATATTATGATGTGACATGTTATAATTTTGATATTCATATAATAGAAATCTCAAATTCGACAATTTTATTTGTCAAATTTTAATATTTTATTTACTTTTAGTCTTTTAGTAATAGTATTCAAGTATTTAAAATGTTAATATTTACA
>CM021105.1:343991157-344010143 GCA_007115665.2 Sequoiadendron giganteum | reverse complement strand
AAGTAAGATTTGAGATACCATAAGGAACACGATTATCAAATTTTAGTTTTGTGTTTATTCAACCTTGTTATCAATGAAACTATGTATTTCTTAGATCTAGGACAATTACTTATAGAGTGCTTTAACGTAGATCACTTAATACAATGCTCAAATGAATAAATTAACATAATATAATTGCCAAGATAATGAACTGAAAAGAAAGAGAGAAGATAAAGAGGAGAACAAACGCAATTGATAACGGAGTTCGTCCCTAAGGACTACGTCTCCGGGTCCCTCTCCAACGGAGTGACTGATCCGATTATACTCCAAAATCAGTTACAATTGCTTCAATGACTATCTCCTTCAAGCACAGCAGCATAACGTTCCTCTGATGTGCGGAAATGTCTGCAAAATCTCCCGAGCATTCTCTCATTCTCACCACCTGGACTTAGCAAAACAAGGCCTACACCCCTTTTTTTATACATAAAATTTGCCTAATTAGGCCTAACCATCAAATTAATGACATAACTCCCTCTAACAACTCGTATCCTAACTTATTTATCCTCTGAAATCTTTTGGTTGAACTGGTTAGAGCGAATCTTGTTTGTTTTGGCTTAATATGCCTTTTTGTTAAAGGCTCGGCCAACAGTTATACACCAAATAAAGGATGGCCGGTATATGGTTAAAACTTATCATGCGGCCTACCGGTGATAACAGATTTTGTTAGAAGGGTGGTCGGCGGTTCCAATCCCGCCGGCCACGTTTTACCACCCATATCCAACAAATATAAACAATAAAATAAAAACCACCCCACACTACTATTGATAGTTGTTGCGGGCACAACGGTTAAGCGCTTCGTTCGGTGGCCGAAGATCACGGGTTCAAACCCGTTGCACTTTTTGTTAAAAAAAACTTATTCGCCGGTCAAAGCGGCACAACTGCACAATGCCACGTGTCAAAACACCATTCGCCAGAATCTGCAACGGTGTCTGCTGACTGTTGCTAAGTTGTATGCCACGTCTGATGCCATGTCGGGTACGGAGAGCCACGTCATCGGTACGGAGGACACATGTCAGTTACTGATTGGTCCGTACAGTTGAGTCACCTGCCACGTGTCTTGCACCAGTTGGACCATGTGGATTCCGTACAGTACGGACTGACACGTCAGCATGATGACATCATCATCTGTAGCCTCAAGTTGACTGAAGTTTGACTGCTTCTAACTCGAGCATATGATGTCGGATTTCGATGAAACGAACGTAGTCAGAATCATCTCGATGAGCTCTTCGTGATGACACTAGTTCTGTCAATTTCTGAGATGGTTATTTTTTTCACCCTCTGGACGCCCCTGAAGCCAGTTTGACTGAAAGTTTGACCGGCCGTAACTTGCACAAACGGAGTCCTTTTCGCCCCGTTCAAGTTGCATTGGAATCAAGACGTCGTTCTCTTTCTGATGGTGTTGAAATCTGGAGCATTGGGAACACTTCAATTTTCACTGAAAAATGTCCCTCGGATCAGGCCTCCCCACTGGAGAGCTTTTGGACCTCCGAAAGCTTGATTACTTGGAAAGTAAGTGAGGGTAAAGTTCCCTCACTTTACCAATCTCCATCCATCTTGCTTTGCTTGGATGCATCCCCTTCAAGCCCACTCTGAGGTACTCAACATCTCCTCTTCGTGAAGTTCTGACATTCCTATCGAGAATAACATCTTCTAGCAATTCTGACATGTACTCTGGTGAAAGGTCATCAACTGATGGAACTTGAATGTCTGTGACTTCATCTAGAATCATTGGAGGCTCGTACAGTTTCAAATTCTCAACATTAACAACCGAGTAAATATGCATGTATGGAGGAAGATTGAGGTGGAAGGCATTAGTACCAATCTTCTCAAGGATCTCAAAAGGACCATACCTAATTGGCTTAAGCTTTTTACCTTCACCTTGCATCCTTTCCTTGCTGATATGTAACCAAACTCTGTCTCCAACCTGAAAATGATGATCAGTGCGATGCTTGTCATGGCGATCCTTGTATTTTGCTTGGCTCTATTCCAACTGTGCTTCCACTGCCTGATGAATTGCTTGGACTTTCTGGATGAACTTCAAAGCCTTCTCTGCATCATGGCGTCCATCTTCAACATCATCTTTCCCAAAAGCAAAATCCATCGGTGTCTTGGGCACATAACCAAAGCATGTCTCAAAAGGAGACCTCTTAGTAGAAGAGTGTGATGCATGGTTGTAGGCATGCTGCACATAATGGAGACTCTCATCCCACAACTTAGGATGCTTGCTACAATACCCTCTGAGTAAATGCACAACTGTCCTGTTTACAACCTCTGTTTGTCCGTCGGTCTGCGGATGGAAGGCTATACTCTTCTTCAGTCTGGTGTCCATGAGTCCCCACAAAGCTGACCAAAATTCCCCCAAGAATCGAGAATCTCGATCCGATACAATAGAAGTAGGTAACCCAAAATGGACCCATACAAATTGAAAGTACATATGAGCTGTCAATTCAGCAGTGACTTGTTTTTTACATGGCATTAAGATACACATTTTGCTGAACCGATCAACTACTACATACAAATAATCATGTCCCTTCCTAGACATAGGTAACCCCCCAACAAAATCCATTGACACACTTTCCCATGGACGGGAAGGTACAGGTAGAGGTGTGTACAAACCCAACTTCCTGTTACTAGGCTTACTAGTTGCACACATAACACAACCTCTAATATACTTGGTTACAGTTTCTTGCATGCGAGGCCAATAACAATATTTCTGCAGCTGAGTCAATGTTTTGTTTACCCCAAAGTGTCCTGCAATCAATGAGGTATGTGCTTCTCTAATCACCTGTGCTTGTTCATCTTTTGGAACACATAATTTACCCAAGTGATATAACAGTTTATCTTGCACATAATAATCTTTCTCTTCTACATGTTTACCATTCATTAAAGCAGCATAGATATCCTTAAAGTTCTCATCATTATCATATTGTTCCTGAAAACTTTCATGAACCATAGAACTATTCTGAAGGATTATCAAAGCATTCATCATAGGAGGTCTAGAGAGCATGTCTGCTACTTTGTTATGGGTTCCTTTCTTATACTTAATAACCAAATGAAACTGTTGTAGAAAACCCATCCACCGAAAGTGCCTACTTTGCTGCAGTTTAGTTTGTGAGTGCAAATACTGAAGTGGCTGGTGATCAGTGTGGATTACAGTTTCTTTCCCCATTATGTAATGTTTCCATTTTTTAACACTCTGAACTAAAGAATAAAGTTCTTTATCATAAGTGGGATAGTTACTTACTGCTCCTGAAAAAGTTTCAGAGTGGTAGCAAACTGGTTTACCTCCTTGCATGAGTACTGCTCCCATGGCAAATCCACTCGCATCTGTCTCAATCTCAAATGGTTGATGTAGATCTGGTAAGGCCAAAACTGGTGCGGTGCTCAATTTTCCCTTCAAAGTGTCGAAAGCCTTCTGTTGTGGACCTCCCCACTGAAAAGTTGCCCTCGTACTGGTTAATGCATGTAATGGTGATGCTATAAAAGAGAAATTTGCAATAAACTTTCTCCAGTACTGAACTGTACCTAGGAAACTTCTGACCTCTGTGACTGTACTTGGCTTAGGCCATTTTACAATAGCTTCGACCTTCGCAGGGTCTACTTTCAATTGACCACCCCCTATGACATAGCCTAAGTACACTAAGGATGTCTTAGCAAATTCACATTTAGACATCTTTACATACAATTTTTCTTTTCTCAATACATCAAAGACTTTCTTTACATGACTTACATGATCTTTCCAAGTTCGACTGAATACAAGGATATCATCTAGATAGACTATGACAAAATCATCAATGAAAGGACAAAAGACATCATTCATGACTCTCATAAAGGTAGCTAGTGCATTACAAAGCCCAAAAGGCATAACCAACCACTCAAACAGTCCCTGTTTTGTCTTAAATGCAGTCTTCCAAATATCATCTTCTGCAATTCTTATCTGATGATAACCACTTCGCAAATCTAACTTAGTGAAATAAACTGCATGTTTTAATTGATCAAGCAAATCATCTATTCTGGGAAGAGGATACCTGTTCTTTACCGTTATCTTGTTCAAGGCGCGATAGTCAATGCACATCCTCCAAGTTCCATCTTTCTTTGGAACCAAGACAATTGGAGAACCACAAGGAGAAGTACTAGGACGAATAACTCCTTTTTCCACCAACTCTTGAACCTGCTTTTTAATTTCCTCATTCTGCATAACTGATAAACGGTACATGCCGATATTAGGAAGTGGCACATCCTGCTGTAATTGGATTTCATGTGTATCTCTCTCTTGGGTGGTAACCCCATCGGTTCCTGAAACATGTCATCATAAGCGGAAATAATTTTGACCATTTCAGCTTTATGTTTTGGATCACACCCCTTGAATGCCTCAGATTTATCATCTTCTTTGGCTTTTACAAGCATTAGTACAAAGTTTTTACTTGAGTTGACCAACCTCTTCATTTGACCAGCATTAACTAGTGTAAGATTAGTCTTCACCTTATGTGCCCGTACAATGTATTCTACCCCATCTTTAAAAAGATGATACTTATTCTCCCCCCTATAAAAGATTGCTTTTCTGTCATAAAGATAAGGACTTCCCAACACAAGCCCACAAATATCCAAAGGAACTACATCTACTTCTACCTCATCAACAAAGTTTGCAGTGATGGCAAATCTTAATTTACACTGTTTAGTTACTTGTAGTTGAGCATCATTGCAAACCCATCCGAGTGGATATGGTTTCGGATGAGGTGTTGTAGTCAAATTAAGTTTCTTTACAACTTCTTCAGATATTAAGTTGACTTGTGAACCCGTATCAAACAGAGTATCAACCTTAGTGTGTTTTGTTACAACACGGATGTGAAACAATTCATTTCTTTGCTTATCAACCTTAGGAGAAGATTCTTTACTTGTACTTGCACTGGCATTAGAAAAACTTGCATCAGATGAGAGAGATATACCTTTCCCTTTACCTTGGATTCCGGTAGCAACAATCTTTGTCTCATCTCCGGAGTCAGAACCAAGATCCTGTTGAATCACTGCAGTAGTCTTTTGCTTGCCTTTATTACCTCCATATCTTTTCGGCCTCAACTCAGGATGAAGCTTCCAACATCTTGTATCATCATGCCCCTCTTTCTTACAATGGGAGCACGTTGGTTTCTCACCCTCTTTCTTAGCTATAGCTGTCTTCTTCCCTTTGCCTTTATCTTTGTCTTTTTCTTTCCCTTTAGACTTACCCTCGAACTTAGATGGCTTCTTGGAAAAGTTATCACTAAAAGTGTTCTTACCCCTTGACTCTATATGAGTAGCTTGAATAGACACCTCATCTAGATTATTGGGACTCAACATCAAGATAGTGTGCCTAAGGTAAGAATGTAAACCACCAATATACTTAAGTAATGTGTCTTGGGTATACAAGGGAACATTTAGAGCAATGGCCCGTTTCCTAAACTCATGGGTATACTCCTGGACAGACTGCCCCTTACCTTGCCTAAAGGTTTTCCAATTCATGGTTAACTGTTGCATGTAACCTAAAGGATAGAATTGTTTCCTAAGGGCAGCAACAAACTCCATCCAAGACATATTAACTTGACCATGGCGAGCAATTTCTTCCCGAGTCTTACTCTCCCACCAAGTGAGAGCTGTACCTCCCAACTGGAGAGTGGCTAATTGGATCCTAGAAGCATCTTCTACTAGGCCTTGAATCCTATAGTACACTTCTACTTGTTGGACCCAATCGTCTAACTTTTCAGCATTTAACTCCCCACAGTATTTAGGTAACTCAAATTTTACATCAAGCTTAATTACAGGCATAGACTTGCTCTTAAATGGATTTATATTAGAAGAAGGAGAAGGAGAAGGAGGAGAAGGGGGAGGAGAAGAAGAGGGAGAAGATGGAGGAGAAGGAGTTTCTGGAGCTTTCTCCTCTATGTCTTTTTGATCTTCCTGCTTCTTGTGCTTCGAAGAACCTCCCTTTTCGCGTTTCTTCTTCTCTACATAAAGTTCTTCCACCATCACCTTCATATCAAGAAATAGCTTTTGGAAATCCTTTGGATTGAGCTCTGAACTTTGTTCACCTTCTTTTGCTTCCATCTGTGATGATGGATGAGCTCTTCGTCTTCCAATCTCTGGATTATACTCTTCAAGTTCTCCTTCACCTCGTTGCAACCTGGATCTCGTTAGCATTCAAATTCTGCAATACTAGCCACACACAAAGCTCTGATACCAACTTGATCTATTTAGGATCTAGGACAATTGCTTATAGAGTGCTTAACATAAAAGATCACTTAATACAATGCTCAAATGAATAAATGAACATAATATAATTGCCAAGATAATGAACTGAAAAGAAAGAGAGAAGATAAAGAGGAGAACAAACGCAATTGATAACGGAGTTCGTCCCTAAGGACTACGTCTCCGGGTCCCTCTCCAATGGAGTGACCGATCCGATTATACTCCAAAATCAGTTACAATTGCTTCAATGACTATCTCCTTCAAGCACAGCAGCATAACGTTCCTCTGATGTGCAGAAATGTCTGCAAAATCTCCCGAACATTCTCTCGTTCTCACCACCTGGACTTAGCAAAACAAGGCCTACACCCCTCTTTTTATACATAAAATTTGCCTAATTAGGCCTAACCATCAAATTAATGACATAACTCCCTCTAACAACTCGTATCCTGACTTATTTATCCTCTGAAATCTTTTGGTTGAACTGGTTAGAGCGAATCTTGTTTGTTTTGGCTTAATATGCCTTTTTGTTAAAGGCTCGACCAACAGTTATACACCAAATAAAGCATGGCCGGTGTATGGATAAGACTTATCACGCGGCCTACCGGTGGTAACAAATTTTGTTAGAAGGGTGGTCGGCGGTTCCAATCCCACCGGCCACATTTTACCACCCATATCCAACAAATATAAACAATAAAATAAAAAACCACCCCACACTACTATTGATAGTTGTTCCGGGCGCAACGGTTAAGCACTTCGTTCGGTGGCCGAAGATCACGGGTTCAAACCCGTTGCACTTTTTGTTAAAACAAACTTATTCACCGATCAAAACAGCACAACTGCATGATGCCACGTGTCAAAACACCATTCACCAGAATCTGCAACGGTGTTTGCTAACTGTTGCTGAGTTGTATGCCACGTCTGATGCCACGTCGGGTACGGAGAGCCACGTCATCGGTACGGAGGACACATGTCAGTTGCTGATTGGTACGTATAGTTGAGTCACCTGCCATGTGTCTTGCACCGGTTGGACCATGTGGATTCCGTATAGTACGGACTGACACGTCAGCATGATGACATCATCATCACAGCAACCTCAAGTTGGTGAAGTTTGTTGCTTCTAACTTCGAGCATATGATGTAGGATTTTTGATGAAGCGGACGTGGATTGGAATCATCTCGGCAGGCTCGTGATGGCGCTAGTTCGTCGATTTAGAATGGTTATTTTCACCCTCACGGGCCACGGAAGCCGGTTTGGTGAAAGTTTAATGGTAAGTAACGCACTAAGCGAGGTCCTTTACCGCCCGGATTCAAGTTCGTTGGAATCAAAGGCGATAGTTCTCTTTCGATGGTGTTGAAATGCGGAGCATTAGAACACTTCAATTTTCTTGAAAAATGTCCCGGGATCAACCTACAACCTTCTTTCTATCAATTCCATTTGACAATTAACTAAATTCAAGCTAATTTATAACTTTTCAAGCTTATAGAAGCTAAACAAGGGAGAAAAGGGAAAATTCATTGAAATCGTTGAAGGAAAGGTGCATGCAAGAGTAATAGAAACTTTGGTTAGTGGACTATTGAGATTAAAATATGGGTTGAATTTTTAGAGTTCTTGAAGAGTTTTTTTATTAGAAGTAGAATACATCACCATGGGAGGCAACATCATTTGAAGGGAGCCATCTGCACATAAATAGATATTGGAAGATGCATTAGTGTTACCCATTTTCACAAGGGTAGGATGGCTGGATTATTTTCTAAAGTTGATAGAATTGATGATGATATAACTAGAAGGTTTGCAACTACATTGGAGCATGATGAAGCTATTGTAAAGGGATTGTCAGTAGATGCTTCAGAAGGATAAATTGCACAAGTATTTGGTTTTCCTAGGACTGGAGCTGAATTTCCAGCTAGAGTAGATGCAATGGCAGTAAGAGAAGAATTTTGTGAACAAGGAGAAAACTTGGATTCATCATCCTAGAGTACTAAAATACTTTCACTTCCAAGGGTTTGGGCTTCCTGTTTCTCATATATCATTAGGTACCTCACATGTGATGGTAGGTTATCACTTATTTACACTGTGCATTTCAAATTATTAAGCCATCTTTGTCATAATAGGCTTGTTAATGAGCCAAATTACCTCTATAACTTGTTAAATAGGATGGGATCAGAATACCAAAGAAAACATAATGATTCATCTCTTTCCCGTCATTATTTAATAGCCCTATTAACAAAAAGGAATCTTATAATTCAATACCCATAGGTATCTTAGGAAGACTTTGTGAAATGTTAGGACATTAACAACATATTAGAAAAACCTGTAGCTCCTAAAACCATCAATTGTGCCTATAAGAGAAACCCCTCTTGGTTCACCAGTTGCTTCACCTACTCGCAACCAAGGTGAACCTGAGGAAAATAATGTGCAAGAATCATCACCTGCAACATCTAAGAAACGTATATAAGAAAAAACCCATCCACCTCTAAGACACCTAAAGCTCAGAAAAAGGAAGGTATCCCTTCTACACCTTCAAAGGTGCAAAAGAAAAAGGATACACAAAAAGAGACATCTGCTACACCTAGGCGCTTAGGCCAGTTAAAACAAAAAGGTGTTATGAGGAGAAGCATAGGAAAACCAAAATAGGAATTGAGGGGTAAGTATATAGAAGAGGGAGACATTATGATGGTTGACACTGAATCAAAAATAAAGGAAAATTCTCTTGAGAAGGTCCATGTTCCTGCCAAAATAAAATGGTATGTGTCCACCTTTGACTCAAGCTCGAAGGATGTAATTTTTGTGCATAAAACTAAGAGAAGAGCCCCAAACAACCCTAACAATGAGGGTTTTGAATACATATGGGGTTGTGATGATCAGACTTTAAAGGATGATGAAATATTTTTAAAAGAAAGGAATATTAGGAAGGAATTAGAGGAAGCATTAGAAAGAATTAAGCAGTTAGAAGAACAAGTGAAAACTTATGAACAAAGGGATAAAGAGAGGGAGATAAAGATTCAAGAGATTGAGGAGAAATTATAGACATATGGACACGGGAAAAAACTAAGACTTGTTGGAACAAATTTCCATAGTTAAAACAGGGGATACATAGTTTGCAACAGAGAATAGAAGACCCCCTCCTATAAGGGTCCTCCAAATCATCATACCACTCTATCCCTTGGGTATCAGTTATGGAAATTTTTTAATAAATTTTCACAAGAAAAGGAAAAATGGAGAAAAGAAAAAGAAACCATAATTGCAAAACATACCAAAGTGCTGGAGGGGAATTGCATTGAGTTGAACAAGTTAGCAGTCAGAGTGGAGGAGGTGGTAGATAAAGCTTCCCAAATCATTAGATGTAGACCCCCAATAAGAACTTATGCATGTTTTTGCAAGGAATGTTTCTAAGTTTTCAGTTTAGTTAGCTAATAAGTAACTAGTCAATTGGAATGAGCAGGAAATATGATTTTCTTAATGTTTTTGCTAACTCTACACCAAATGAACAAGATCAAATTTGTGAGTACTATTTTCACAACTATGTAGTGCTTGAGGAAATAGAGTGGAACCCCTTGATGTTTTTGGGGGATTTATAGGTTAGAGCGCCAGCATCCTCCTTTAGGAATTAAGGTTCCAGGGGTGAACTTATGGAAGAATATGAGGAGAGAGAGAAATCTATTACTCTCCTAGTAAGGAAGGAATCAAATGACCCTGATGCCATCATAAATGAATGGTTACAACTTCTAAAGTACAAAGGATCAGGAGGAAAGATCATGAGATTGAGGATGTAGGATTATAAAAGAAAGTGAAAATTAGCAGTTGGATTGGTTCATCACAGTTATAAGTACGTGCAATAGAGATGGGATAATTTGACTCTAGAGCTACAAAGGAAAGAGCCATACATTAAGTGTGTAACTTCATGGATATGCTTGAGAGAGTGCACAGGTATATGGATATTGCTACTAACCATACACTTAAGTGGATGCCACTAACATTCCAACCATCTATCCTTATTTATCCAATGCCACATTGGACAGGGGATAAGATGGAAGAATGTGAGGAGATTGAACTTGCTAGGATGAAGAGCCTTTCATGTTACAAGGGATTCTACCTGAAGCAGATCAAGGGAGTAAATGCTATCATGGACCTTAAGGAGATTACACTATACTATAATTTGTCCTCCTAGTTCATTTGCTTGAGGGAAAGCAAAAGGATAGTTGGGGGGAGTGATGATCCCATTTATCGGCTAGTTTTATGTTATCTTTATGCTACTTATAAGGCATTCCTAAGACAATTATTCCTATAGCATGCCATATTTTATGTTTATTATGTAGAACTTGAACTTGGTTAAAGTATATGGAAATGCAATTATGATATGATGGTGTTGCTTGATTTATATGTGGATATGTATGAATTATGATTGATATGTGTTTAATCATGGTAGTTAGTATTGTGTGTGTGGTCATGTTTTGGTCACCTATCTTGGTGCATATGCTCACCAATCCATTATAATATATAACTATTCAATGATTTATAAACATCAACATGAGTTACTTAAGAATTTTATTGTAACTATTCATCATAAGTACTTATCTCCTTGTATTTACATACCCTTAGCATAAAAAATTACTACAAATAGGCTACCTCTAATAGTATACCACAAATCCTTTGTGACAATAACCCTTCAAGATATAAGAAATTTTCCCAATAATTATGATTTTATATTAAATTATAATCATAATAGGAATAAGTATCTAGTACTATCACAAAATGTAGGTTGAGCGTGCAATTGATGTATACACAAAAAGACAAACACTAAGGGCTATATATGTTCCTTGAAGGATCATTGAAATGAATCTACCTACATATGTCTTAGAAATCAAAGGCTTCACAATTCAAGGTGGATAAGGATGAAAACATCAATATCATGTTGTAATCCCTTTATAAGATAGATCAATAAGATTTTGCTAACAATAATATATCATAAATAATCCCTAACCAATGAAATTAAATTAACAATAATAAATTAGAAATTTAAATTAAAAACTAGATATTCATAAAATAGTCATAGCATTCATATTTCTCAACAAAATTAAAAACTTTAAGAAGATTCTAAAATATAAGGAGGGGAGTAAAACCCAAAAATGGAATTAAGGATATTCTTAAAGATGTGAGAGAAATGTTTGTTGGTATTGGCTTAATTAGCCAATGTAATCTTTTAAAACAATAGAAAAAGGGCTGAGAAATATCATAATAAACTTCAAACATTTATCATTATTTAAATATAACAGTTATTGACTAACCACCTTCCTAACTAGACTCAAGATTGGGATTATAAAACTAATTAATATTTCAATTCTAGATAATCCCTTAGCAAGGCTATCTCAATGGTAGTCAATTATCACAATAAATTAGCTACATAGTTTAACACGAGGGATAAAATATTGTACTTGGCCACATTCCAAGCTTAAAGATATATATTAATTAAACAAGAATAAAATTCATAATATTTTTTCCTTAGGGTTTAATTATATTATGATTATATGGAAATCAAAAAATTACCCTACTCACTTAAAATGTTACCACATCTTAATGATATATGATTTGAGGATTTATTTGGTTTATCACTATAGTATTTGGAAAAATAATCACACTTATTTATTACAAAATTTATGTTTCCTCCAAATCATGAAAACTTAATAATTCCCTATAAACAAAAAATAAACCATTTGGTATTTAATAGTCTAAATTTAAAACAATACCATTTACTTATATTCCAACCTTGAATAGAAAATACCTAAGAGACTATTAATTATAAATCCATTTATAAATTTTATAGGAATAGAAAACTTGTAGTTACTATACTAAGACTAGAAGTACTTATCAACATGACCAAAACTATACCCTAAACTACCATGACACAATCAATTATTTAGTATACCTTTAGAGATAGAAACACTAATCATGCCCTACATCAAATCATTATCCTTATAAAATACAAGACAATGGTATTTCTCAATTGAAATTCTATTTGCAAGAATATTTCATATGAGATAACCAATGTTTAAAGATAATTTTAGAAACAAGACAAATACACTAGCATCACCTCTAAATAAATCAACACTTCACCTAGTATATAATGTTATTATACAATTCAAAGGGTAAAAATTTATGATATCATGGAGTGATATTCTAAACCTTCTTATTAACATTTCTCTAATTTAACATAACATTCATTAGATGATGCTACCCAAATCTAAATCTAATCATGGAAAAGCTTCAAGATTAAAATTCCATTTCCATCTTCCCCTACTATGATATTCTAGATCATGTCAAAAGGATTAATAACATTCTACTCACTCACAAAATAAAATGGAACAATCAAATAAGAATTTTGCATTCATCATAATTTTAATGCTCAATCATCTATCCATAGGCTTGTAACAATGGATAGGAGTATCACAATTTGAATTTGGGGATCTTATTTCAATATATAGATAACCAAAAAAACATTCCCTAAGTTATTATTAGATCCTCAACATAGGCACAATTCATTCTCACTGTGTTCTACGAGGACGCGTCCCCCCCCAAAAATCTAGCAGTCTCCTCGACTTGGACATTTTGGATACTTGGGGATGGTTGAGAAACATCTCCCCGCCATCCCCCCACCGTCGTCGAGACTTGGGAGACTTCGAGGAAATGACAGGGACTCCTAGATGTCCTTGAGATGTCTCAAGGACTTCTAGTCGTCCCTCAAGCATCTCGGAGATTCCCAGAAGTCCCCGTGGTGGGATTTGCAAAAAATTAATTTTAAAAAAATCTTTTACTTTTCTAGGAATGTGAGCCTTGGGCCGAATCCTAAAGGCTTGTGGGACCCTTCTAAAATCCTCTAAGCTAAAAAAAACACTCTCATTCTTCATTTTTTTTCCCACATATGTCATTTGATGTTTTGCAACTCACTGTATCATCTTTATGATATGATATTATGATGTGACATGTTATAATTTTGATATTCATATAATAGAAATCTCAAATTCGACAATTTTATTTGTCAAATTTTAATATTTTATTTACTTTTAGTCTTTTAGTAATAGTATTCAAGTATTTAAAATGTTAATATTTACAATTTTACTAATTTACAAAGTTTAATTTGAAATGTTTTTCTCAAGCATCTTTTTATAACTAGTTATTCAAGTACCATATGTATATCAACACTGCCCCAACCCCACCCCCCCTGTGGCCCCTCCATTGTCGTCCCCCCATCGTCCCAAACTTAGAACCTTTGTCACCCCATCCTTGAGATAAGTCCCTAATAGGGGACATGTCCCCGTCAGGAAACTCCATGGAACACTGCATTCTCAACACTAGAATGAAGTTTAGAGCATGAAAAGGATGAACTAGAGTTAAAACTAGTGTGTAAGTTCCATGGCAAGCTTAGCTTGGTGAATCTTTTCATTGTATTTGAAATTTTGTTCTAAGATTAATGTAATATGATAATTTAAGATTATAAAATCCATCATGTTCTAAACTCTTCAAATTCACTCCATCACTCCATCCATCGATTTTAATTTCCTTTAGAGTCAGCATAGTGGTCTAGTTCAAGGCTTAAAGAGTGGGATTTAGGAAAGGAAGGTGAGACTGAAGAGTTAAGACAATGAACTATTTGAGGTGGAGCAGGCTTTGGCTTTTCAGTCCCACATCATTGAAGTTGTTGCAGATTTCATAGGCATTGAGGTCACCATACACTTGAATTAAGATGAGGCTTCAGTTCTAGCCAAGGTCTTTCAATACTGCAGATACCATGTGGATGTTGAAAATTCTCAGCAATTATTAAAGGATGATGTCAACAAGTTCTTCCAGTATGATTTCACTTGGATTAATGGGCATTATTTTCTTATATTAAATTAGAAATATTATTTACCAATGAAATTATTAAAAAAATCACAGAACTATCTTCTATGGTTTTGTCTTACAACCTTTCACTGGCAATAAATGGCCACTGATCAGATGCATTTTTCAAGTACAACTACATATTCCTTGGGGTAGATCTTGTATATTCACTGCTCAGTTTAAGGCTACCATTTAATTTTGTTTGATAAGGTTGTGTAATAATCCAACTATTAATTCTATTGTATGATTGAATACTTCATAGGATGGTATATTTCTAAGATATATGAACTTTTATGTCATGTACGGGCTGCCATTTACTTGGGCATAAAGAATCTTCTGGAGTTGACAGGTGAAGGTATGATGAGAGGAAAAAGTGTTGAGGAGGTTCGTGAGACATTTCATTTCGTAAATGATTATATTCATGAGGAGTGAACTTTCACGGGCATTGGGATTCCAGACTAAAATTATTCTTCCAAAGTATTATTATTGATTAAGGAGAAGGATATATATACAAGTATTGTTTGTTGATATGTACGACAAATGTTTAAGGGGTTGAGTTTAATTGGTTAAAGCATTGAATTCTCAATGTAGAGATCCAAGTTCGAATCCCAAAGGAGCATCTAAGTTGGAATTTTAAGTTGTGGCTCTTGGTCTTCCATAATTGACTACAAATGTGAAGGTAGTTTCTAAATAAGTGAATTTCTAAGTTGTGATTATTTCTAATAAAATTGATGGAAAGGAGTTAATATTAATTTCATGATTGTAATAACAATAATTTTGTGTTGATCTCACCTTGATGTTCATATCAACAAAAAATAATTATAAACGATTATCAATATAAAAATAAAAATATATACAACAAACTATAAACTCCAATCCTATAATCTCTCAAACAAATTGTGTACTACATTCAACTAACACATTCAGACCAAACAAATTTTCTAAAATTAGATTTTTGTTCTCCAACTGTGATCAAAACTCTTTTATGCTAAATTATGCTCTTGCCTTTTACCTTGGTTGGTACCCTCTTCTAACCAATGCATGTGATTTCAAACATAAATTTCCATGAAAAGGGCTTGTCAGCTCACAAATCCCTTGACTTTTCTTTTGGGTGGCGAAGTTTTTGAAGTTTTCATGGATAACATAAAGTCTTTTATGTCCACGTAACATTCACCATTTACCAGTGCCAACTAATGTCCTTTTTAAATCTATAAAAAGAGAGAAGTAGATTATTTGAATCATCCAGTGCAATTTTTGAATTTTGAAATCAAAGATTGAATTTTGAATTTTATGATTTAAGATCAGCGTAATCTTAGAAAGTTATTAAAATCTCTTCTTTAAATATATAATTAAATTAATATGAGGGATTTCAATTAGCTTTCTATCATTTAATTTAGTTAGATCAGTTTTAATGTTAAGCGTAAATAAATAGATTTAAGTTTACATTAAAGTGATATAGAATTAATTTTGTGTAAAAGTGACTAAAAGTATGTATTATCTTAATAAAATAATTATATAATCAATTTGATTGATATGTTATTTTTTAATTTTTATCTTATTAATAAATTAATATAGATATTTTAAATGTATTATTTAAAAAATGTCAATAGAAATCAAGTTTAAATTATTATAGAATATTGGATTTTGGTTACTAACATTTTAGTATTACATTGATTGAACCAAAAAAGAGATTGAAAGATGTGTGATAGAATTTTTTAGATTATAGAAAATAGAAGTGTTGAAATGACAAATAAGATACAAAAAAAGAAATAGCAGAAAATAAAGAACCTAACATCAAAAGACAGAGCTTGCTACCCAAGATGCTATCATGATGCATGAATATCCACATGATGCAATGTAGTTCTTATTATGTTTTGTTGTTCCAGTCTCGCACTATCATGTAGAAAAGTTACAAAATTCCCCTGCACAACATGAAACAAGGATAGCCGAACCAAGAAACTAGGGAAGACCAAGTGATATAGAAATGAATTTAAAATGATGAAATGATAGAAAAATAAAAGAAGGATCATAACCTATGTGATTAAATAAATCCAAATAAACACTTGTAGCTAAGAAGAGAAAAAATGTTGGGGCTATTTATGAGCTTGACATAAATAGTCAAGCTCTTATTTTGGTCTTTTGACCTCCATAGTTAGCCAAGAAAATAAAAAATGTGTGATTTTATCCTACTTGTATCTAGGATTTAAAAGAAGTGAATTTGTTTATGAATGCCATTCCTAGGTCTACAAGGAATGATAAACTAGTGTGTATAATAGTACCAAAGTAAAAAACCAATGGTGTCAAGTACACAACAAAATATTTTGCAATAATTGAGGTAATTACAGTGATAAGGTAAGAGCATAAACTATAAAAGAAAACAAGAACAAAGTCACCTCAACTTGTTGGAGAAGACAAGGGTGACCAAGTTGGCTATAGGGTACTACCAAATCCTTAAGAGAGTGCAAAAATGCTAGTGTGCTCACCTCAAGATTTCAAAGCCAAAATAATGTTTAGAAAGCTTGAAATATGATTTGAAGAGAGCTTGAGAGAATCATGGATTGGATGAGATTTCCAAAATGTTCACTTGAGAGAGAAAAATGGAAGAGTCTAAGGGCTAACTTGCCATTCAAAATAGTTGCAGAGAAGTTACCATCAATTCGAGCATGCAATAGGTGGTGAAACACTTAGAAATGGCTACTAAAATGAAAACTATCATTTGATATTAGTATGTCATGTGATTTTATGCATGTTAAATTAGTGTATAATTAGTTAAAACTCTTGGAAAGGCCAAACACTAAGAAAATAGAAATATTAACAGATCTAAAACATAATTTTACATAAAAGATACCATGAGAGGTCATGACCTTGGTACCATGGATAGAAAAAGACTAAGGAAAAGACCAAATGAGTTTTAAAATATACTATGGGAGACAAACACCAAATTTGATCCAAAACAAAAGATAAACTTGTAAGGTTATATAATTTTATATTTTACACAAGGTAACCTAATTTGTATGTTAGCCTAATAGCATCAATTGTTTTACTTAATTTCTCATTCTAAGATCAACCAATAAATAATCATTTTCAAGTTACCTTATTCAGTATTAGCTTACAACTAGATAGTTGCCTTAATATTGAAGAAAAATTAATAGACCTAATAATGAAATCTATAAATCATAAGTAGATGCACTTACAAGTTAAACTACTTCCATAGTTGACAACCAAGCATATTACAGTTGTTCAAGAAACATAATTTTGTTGACCTTCTAACTACTATATGTTTATTAATAAATACTTGTACTCAATTAATGTATGCTATTCAAAATAATAGTGCTTTGCTAGTTTTTAAGGCACTGGTTCAGTTTATAACAAGTCAATCCTTTATGTTTTAGTTGCTAAAATCTAATACATTTTACATGGCACAAAAACTATACATAATATCATACCTTTGATTTTACCATTACCATATCATACCTTTCATGCTACTTTCCAAATGATCTAAGGCCTTTTCAGATAAGCAAGCACAAATCATACTATAAAACTCAACCATGTATGGTGAGAATTTAGAGTAGACATAAGGGTAAGTGCACCAATCTGTGATACAATTTTGGCTCTTAAGATGCCACTTTTTTTCTGAAATCAGCAAAATCTGATTTGCACGAGAAAATGAAGATAGTTACACTCAAAATTTCAAGATGCAGAAAGAACAAAATTTGAAGTGCTCTGAGTCTAGTTTCTAAGCTACTATTTTTTTTTTTGAAATTAGTAAAGATTAAGGGTCTCAAAAAGGGGGGGGGGAGGGGGCAAAATAGGTCATGTTTTTATCAAAAAAAATAGCATAGCACCTGAGGGCTCCCCGCTTTTTGATTAACTTCTTTTTAGAATTTCAAAAATCCCAACGGTGAGAAATTAGCTAACACCATGTAGTTTATCCTCCTTTCGGATAATTTTTTTAATGAATATATAATATTCTATGAATTTTCAAAGTGGACACATCCCGAAAAACTAAAATTTGAGTGTGCTCCCCCCCAAATTTTTTGCAAACTAATCGAAAATTGATTTATTTTTTTCATCATGTGTAGAATGGAGTCTAGTTTCAAAAAATGTAATTTGTTTCACGTTCCGATGAACATGTAAAAATCTATCCTAAACCTAGCACATGTTGGTTTTTGACCAAAAACTAAGGCATTTACAGTAGAAGCCATGGATCAAAACCTTAACTAAATCAAAATGAAAAAAGACTTATATATTTAGATAGCTAAGAGAGAGTTTAACGTTATCACGATTTTTTTATAAACTTGCATTGAAAGACGTGCAAATGAGACGGGGAGAACGAAGGAAAATATGAAAAAAATTGGCAAATCCTGTTAAATAACACATCCAAAGCAGGCCATTTGGCGAGCGCCAAATGGCCTTCTTTGCACAGAACTAGAATTTCCCCTCTTTGGTGAACAACTTTGATAATGCTTAGAGTGCACAGTTTATGATCGTAGATGGATAGTTGAGGTTTTACCTTTCATACCTTCTCTAACTTGTTACCATAACTGGATAACTCTTTATCCCTCTGAAGTCTCTATCTCTCAGGTCTCACTCCCTCTCACGCGACCTAGACTACTCTCTCGGTCCAATCCGTTATGTCAGGTCTCTTTCCTCCCACATAGGTACCTAAATAAATCTATCTCACTCCAACCCCCTTTCTCACTCTCCCTCTCTCTCTCCCTCTTTGGTCTTTTTATCTCTCTCACTCCATCTCCCTCTCTTAGGTTATTATCTCTCTCTCTCTCTCTCTCTCAAGTCTCTCCCTCCTACCCCTCCTCTCTTAGGTCTATCACTCCTCCTCCCTCTATCTCTCTCTC
>CM021105.1:343961873-343986798 GCA_007115665.2 Sequoiadendron giganteum | reverse complement strand
ATTAGGGGTTAAGGGTTGAGGGTTGAGTGATTAAGAGGGTATGTGGGTTGAGGGATTAGGGTTTAAGGGTTAAGGGTTGAGGGTTGAGGGATTAAGAGGGTATAGGGGTTGAGGGATTAGGGTTTAAGGGTTGAGGGTTGACATGGTATAGGGGTTGAGGGATTAGGGTTTAAGGGTTAAGGGGTAAGGGTTAAGGATTGAGGGATTAATATTATAGAGGGGTTGACTAATTAGGGTTTAAGGGTTGAGGGTTGAGGGGTTGAGGGATTAAGGTTTAAGGGTTGAGGGTTGAGGGATTAAGAGGGTATGTGGGTTGAGGGATTAGGGTTTAAGGGTTGAGGGATTAAGAGGGTATGGGGATTGAGGGATTAGGGTTTAAGAGTTGAGGGATTAAGAGGGTATAGGGGTTGAGTGATTAGGGTTGAAGGGTTGAGGGTTGAGGGATTAAGAGGGTATGGGGGTTGAGGTATTAGGGTTTAAGGGTTGAGGGTTAAGTGTTGAGGGATGAGAGATTAAGAGGGTATAGGGGTTGAGGGATTAGGGTTTAAAGGTTGAGGGTTAAGGGTTGAGGGTTGAGAGGGTATAGGGGTTGAGGGATTAGGCATCACCTATCTCATAATCCCTCTTTGTCAGCCCTCACTTACCTCCCACCCTACTTTCTTAGGTCTCTCCTTCCCACCCCCTCTCTCCCACTTTGACTCCCTCTCCTTCTCTCAGGTGTCTCCCTCCTAGCCTCTCTCCCTCTCTCTCTCTTAGGTTTCTCCCTCCCACACCCTCTCTCTCTCTCAAGTCTCTCCCTCCCAACCCCCTCTCTCTCTCTCCCACTCCCTCTCTCCCTCACTCCCTCTATCTCTCTCCCACTTTGTGACTCTCCCTCTCTCTGAAGTCTCTCCTTTTCAGAGGAACATATTTGGCGCTCTCCAAATTTCGCGAGCGCCAAATGGGTTTACCTTGAAACGGTAAAAATAAGGTTGACCCTATGATTCAGGCCCACATTCTCCTGTATTTGTCTAGTTCAGCGCTTTATCCGAGTCAAAAGCGCCTTTTTTTTTTTGCAGTTGACTTCATATTGGACCAATCTATGCTTGATCCATCACCTTTTTACCACCAATCTGCATGGTAGACAACGCAGAAGAAGACATTTTGAAGTTTCTACATCATTTTACATTATCTGAGGTAATATATTCATTTTGGTAAATTGAAATGTTTGTATTTAGTATATTTGTTTGTTTTTGACAATATAAACTAAATTTCCTTAATGATTTTATTAATCATAACAATTGGACTTAGAATTCAACATTGAATTAGATGGGATTTGCATAAAAAAGTTCAATTTTTATGAGTTTGAAGAACAAAAAAAATAAAAAACATGACATTTACTTAACATAAATTTACTTATGAATTCTATTTGCATTGCTTATAGTAGTCCATTTCCAGCATGGCTAGTGGAATTCATTGTATTTCATTCTTTTTTCAACTAATTTGGAAAAAAAATATTTTCATCTAATTTGGAAAACCTAATAGCTTTCATCAATGTTATTGCAAGTGTCCATTAATTTTTTTGTTCCATAAAAAATTCAGCTTCATCACATGTGCTTAGATATATTCAAGTGAGTTGACATAGTTGAAAATGCTTATTGTCTTTCTAAGTTATCCCATTGCCAAAGAAATAGTGAATAATTATAAGATATAGCGTCACAAACCCTTCTTTGAATCCATATTCTTCATGAATTTTTTGACAATCAAAAATTTGGTTTTGAGAAAAATAAACACAAGAGTCTCTAGTTTTCATTTAGGTGGCAGCAATTTATACCCTGCGTTTGTGATTCTCATTGATTTGTTATATTGAATGGTTTCCACCCCTCTCTGCATCAATATTTTTGTAAAATGCATTACTTACTTTTGTTCTATGTGTGTTTGTGGACATGTAGCATTCAAGGTCATGCCAAGGAAATGAATGAAGCCTCTAACACCAGAAGAACATGCAGTTAAAAATGCAAGGAGAAGAGAATAAAAAAATGTAGCTTGTGAAGCAAAGGAATTGCAGCCCATACATCCACAAATTCCCGTGCAATCTAAGAGAGATGTCAAATTGGCAAAACAAAAGGCACGAATGAGGAAAGTTCATGGAAGGACAAGAATGAATACAGAAGTTGGGGGCACATCATCAACCATAGGTGAAGCTCAATGCACATCTCCAGTTGAAGACACATTGACAACAACATGTGGTTTTCCAGGTACATCGGAAATCACATCTCCGATTGAAGACACACCATCAAAAACATTACGTTTCGAAAGTACATCAACAAACACATCTCTATTTGAAGGAACTCCACAAACGACATCTCAAGTTGGAGGTACAACATCGTTTACATGTCAATCTCAAGGTATGTCATCAATTGCACCTCCAATTGAAGGTACATGATCTATCCTCGATGTTGTTGATCTTCCCAATATTGACACAAATTTACATTTGAGAAATCCTCCTAGAGTTTTGCATAGAAAACCTACATTTTTTATTGATATTGATTCCAATGTTTTGAAATGGATGCCTAATAAGATTCCAAAACGTACATGTCAAAGATATGCAGAAAGGATATGGAGTTTGTTTTTTGCGAAGCTAAGTGAGGGTGGAAGATGCTAACTATTTGTTGAAATGATGAGGCAACTCAAATTTAGGCCCACCATGAAGGCTCTTGGGCTAAGAGTTTTGAATGACTCAAGTGAAAATTCCATTGTAAAGAACTTGATGAGTGCATACAAGAGCGTGGATTCCACCTCACGCACGAAGGATAGTTGTGCCACACGACGTGTGATGACAATAACACTATTAAGCAGTCAAACAAGGAACAAGGTGAACCTTACAAAGGCAAGTAAGTCTTTGAAAATAAGTAGATCATCTCTAATGAGGGCCAAAGGAAGGCGTGAAAGAGTGGAGGATCCAAATAGCAATGAGTTATGGGAATTTTCGAGTAGAGTGCCACAGAAAGACACAAGAATTGCTCAAGGCTTGAGATCTTTAATTGTGAATTATTGGAAGGATAACACAAGGACCTATCCTCATTAAAGAGATGTTGTAAGAAGGAGAATTGGTAGTAAAAACTGTGAGCCACATCCAATGCATTATTTGGATACCACTCAAACCTAATTTTTTGCTGATTTTGTACATAAGTTTCTTGAAATTAAAATATGTCAAAGGTATTTTGAAATGCTAAAGCCTTTTTATGTCAAAATAAATCAACACGCACTACTTGTTGTTGTAGGGTTCATGTTGAGTTTTCTAACCATTATGATGTTTATCGACGTATATGTGTAGATATGCATACTGACAATGTTTTGCAGGAATGTAACATAATGCCTCCACCTAAATCATCAAGGAAATTTTTGTCTTCCATTTTATCTAAAAGAGAGGATGGTCAAAAATTTTACAAAAAATCATGTTTGGATGGCACATGTGATCATTGTGGTGGCATGCAACATTTTCCATTTTTCCAACACATGGCTAGTACACACACAATTGGAGACAAAATTGTGGATTTGGCAAATATAAGACAGTGGCATACAATCTAAAAGATGGGAAAGAAGAAAAGAATTGTGAATTGGTCAGTGATAAGATTTCAGTGTATCAATTTATGGGCATTTTTCGTGATCAGGTGGTTTATGATTATGCAACGCATACACACAGAGCACAATGGTTGGACTCACAGTTCAAGTTATGCAAGGACACATTTCCACTTTGTCATATCATTTCAGTTGTTGACTTCACTGAGAACTACACACTACAACCACTGAACGAGGTGCAATCACAGTACTACAACTCTGTTCAGGTTGCTATATTTGTACATATAGCATTCATTCATGCAAATGATAGTACAGAGGAAAATAGGAAAGTATTGAGGGAGTATCACTTTTACATCAGTGATGATCGCACACATTCTATAGAGTTTGTTCAAGGTTGCTTTCGTATGTTCTATGCTGATCTGGCTAGTAGGGGCATATCATTTAGTCAGCATATCATATGGTCAGATAATTTTACATCACAATTCAAAAATGCCAGAATGTTTTACTAGTTGAGCAAGATGCATAGGATTAGTGGTGTTTAGCATATGTGGAAATTCTCAGAGGCCGGACATGGAAAGGGGGAGCATGATGGAGCAGGTACATGTATCAAAAGAGCCCTAGCACGAGAAGAGTTAAAGTACACAAACAATGTAAAGTTGACAGATGCAAGATCAATTGTCAAGTGGTGCAATGGTTCAATGGGTCCAGGTAGTGAAGGTAATTCTTTAGTTCATAGATTTTTTCATTTAGTAAATGATACTAACATTGCAAAATATGAGGATTCTTGTACACTAACAGGATTGAGCGAGCTACACTCTTTTAGAAGCTCCAATGCAGGTACATGGACTATCCATACAAGGAAGATGGCATGCTTTTGTTATGCATGTACACTTCAATCATGGAATGATTGCGAGTCAACAGAGTGGGTTGACGAATGGTCTATAAGAAGTCTAACCCCACTTGACACTTATCAGCTCCCAACGGCTCTACAAATCACAGAGATGCAATCATCCATTGACTTTGATCATGTATCAGACCTACTAGAACCAGGTAATATATCTTACAAGTTTTATTATGTTGCTCAGTAAATAAATCTAACAAGATGAACATATCAATGCAGGGCACATTTATGCGGTGATTGCAGATGAAGACAATGAAGAGGGTACAAATTGTTGCCTATGTTGTTGTATCGAGGCCAAAAATAAATTGGAGTCCCCAGTTATAGACGAAGAAAACATGGAATATCCTACAGGTTCGGTGGTTGTTACTGGAACATGGCTTCGAAGGTATCCAGTTAAGAATGTTGCAGTTTGGTTGTTTGAGGACTTCGACACGCATCGGAAAATTCTTCACTATTCGAACCTTGTCGTCGCCACCGACATTCGGTTGATCAAATATAAGGGTAGACCTGCGAACAAGAACTTGTGGAAAGTGCATGAGTCTGACCACGAGGCAATACTCGACACAATAAAGAGTAGAGTAGACCCAGATGGTTTCGTGGATTGATTTGTAAGTATGCACATTGAATTTGTAAAGCCATGTTATTGATCACTCTTTTGGACCAACACCTTGCAATAAGGCTTTTTCACCATTACTGTTTGATGTCATATGCATTTATGATTGTCATTGATCCTTTTCTGATTGTGAGTGTACGTAATACTGAAGTTTGTCAAAGTATATAAGAAAAGAACAACATCGGTTATTGGTGCAAGTGTTCAGTGGTATGAGAAACATCGGTTGCTAGTGAGCATTTTCTGGTTGTCAATCTTCTCTTTCTTTTCCATCTCCTAGATTTATCGGATTCTTATATGCTACACGTTTTATGTTAAGCCTCTCAGTGATATATTTGAAATTTATACGTAGGGTCATCGAGAGATGATAAAGTAGTGAAGGGGCACATCACCATTGTAGGACCTTCAATCGACCTCCTTATCTAGCATGCATGAAGGTGATAGTAGGTCTTGTCAGCTGTATGACTAGCATTATTTAGTTATTGCTCTTTTAATGATTTTTATGTGAGTCTATGTCTAAGATTGAGAGGCTTTTGTAGGTTTTTTGTGGTCCAAATTCCTATGATACTACACAACCACAAAGAGGCTACTACCCATGTGTTTCATAGGGAGCAGGGGATGTACATGTTTTGAACCATTTTGGAATGCAAATAGTTGGGCCAACTGAGGTGGAATGGAAAAACGAAACTGAGAAGCAACTCCTTTTGTCCTTTCTCAAGTACAATATATTTCATGATCTGTGTTGGAAATGGGAGGATTATTTCCCTGCATGTATTGCTACAAGTATTGACAAATGGGAAGATTTTCAAGATGTTCTTCCATCACTATTGTAATATTTGTCATTGACTTAGTGTATTTTTTGATATATTAAAATCATGAGAAATTAATACATGCAAATGTGTATATTCCTTAATATATGCCTCAATCAAATGTGTATATTATATTTAAAAGTAGTTGTAATGCTTCATGGTTTACATTTAAAGAGTTAATTGAAGATTCCACATTCATAAGGACCTAATGCTTTATACACAACCATAGCTCTTGGAGTCTTGAGACACTGACTGACATAGACTTGATAGTCATAGGACATTGATTGTGGTGAGTGAATTTGATTGTCAAGCACTTTATAATCATACACTCATTGTACTTAACAACTAATCACTACTCATTTCTAATCTGTCCTTTGCATTTCCACATTGCCATGTATAGTGACCCTTCACAGTTCCCTTGTGTTCATACATTCATGATGCTTGTCTAAACCAAAAGCCACAAAAGAAAATATTATATTCATCTAAAGACTATCTAACCTCATTCACAAAACCTTCTGATGGACTTTCAAATACCCTAACCAACTATTAGCAGTGATCTTCCTTGAAATCTTGAATGGTCCCTCTATTCGAACATCTAGGGTTTCTTCAATCTGTGTTATCTCTTGATGATTTGATATGTTGCTGCTATCTTTTTCCAATTAACTGTCATATGCCATCACTTCACTCCTTTTCAATATCAAATCTACTCCTTTGAGTTTATTGGCATAGTCCCTTTTGATCTCTACCTATTATACATTGTCCTTGCCCTTATATTCTCTTTTTGACACAATTGTCACTATTGTTCAAATTATCAAAGCATACTCTAAGCTCTGTATGGTATCCTTTTATCTTTGTTATTGATTTGCTATGTCAATGTATACATGCCCTCTTTAAAATATTTGGAAAGCAATACTATTAGCAACATAAGCATGGTGGTCGTGGTATCTCCTTATAAAAGATATAAGGGTTCTTACAATAAGCAAAACACCAAACCTGTCAAAATCACCTCTATGTGCATGTCCTTGCATGTACTGAAAATGATGATCTTCAGGGCTGCATAAGCTTTCCCATACTTCCTTTACTCATCATATATACATTTCCACGTGAAACTGCCCTACAACAATATTTCTAAGGCATTTAAGCTGGAAAGCAATAAGTGTGGACATTGCAATACCCCTTTTGATGATGGAAATTAAATGTAGAAGTGTGAGAACTGACATTAACTTCTTTGTAGTCTTCCATTTGAAAGCTTGTAGCACATTTGACTGTCATGAAAGCTCGAAAAACTGGTAGAAGAGACCTAAAAGGTAACAAAACCCTAACGTCTCAACTCAATCTTTATTAAATTCAATCATAACAAAACAACCTACTCATGCATGTGAATTTGACTCATTCAAGGCATTAGAGACTAACCTCTTACAAATTTTAAAAGAAAAGGTTGTTTTGACCCTAAAGGATTGAACATAGACTAACAAT
This sequence comes from Sequoiadendron giganteum, assembly GCA_007115665.2. Classification (NCBI taxonomy): domain Eukaryota; kingdom Viridiplantae; phylum Streptophyta; class Pinopsida; order Cupressales; family Cupressaceae; genus Sequoiadendron; species Sequoiadendron giganteum. The sequence goes on along the minus strand of CM021105.1, from coordinate 343,979,441 downwards.
TGTAATTTTTTGGATCTACCAATTCATCCCCCCTCTCAGTTGATTGTGTGCCCTTCACCCTTGGCCTTTCCATTATTATCATAACTTTGAAGAAAAATATCAAAAACTACTCCAAGTGCCTAACAATGATATTGTCTCACATTCATCATCCTATATTGATGCATCCACTTTAGCCTCATCATCCACCTCACATAAATCCTTTCCAAATATCAAGGTCCAAATACGAGACAAGACAAGGGTTGTAGAGACTATGGTCTTAAAGGGTATTTTTATGTAAGACAACTCCCATCTTCTCCTAAGACATGTATGGAAAACCATAACACATAGAAAAAAGCCTCTTCTATCATCAAATTTGAACCCATGGTTTTCTCCAAGTGGGGAAAGCTAAACAAAGAGGTTATAGAGGAAGACATCTCCAAATTTTTGTACCAATATGAGAAAGAGAAAGCAACCCTACCAATAGATCAATGTGGTAAGGGTTTCCAAGTCATTAAGAACATGGGGGATTCACATGACATGGTAGCCTTGGTCTACATCAACAAGGAATAAGATAACCCATTTTTCTAGACAAATGACAAAAATATCAAGAGCTTGGGTATGGTTCATTATACGTTACTCCTAACATCGAGAGTACCCCTAAAATCATATTGCTTAGGGTTGACAAGGTAGGGGCAGCATATGCCTCACAGAAATCGATGCAACCTAGGTCATCTCTAACATACCTTAGGGTATGACATTCAACAAAACAACTACTATGGTTCAACCGACTCAATCCCTTAAGGGTGCAAAGTGCAAAAGGGAAACAATATTTGACAGGGTATTACTCATAAACCATGGTGATTACAAAATCTCTGTCTGAACCTATGAGATCACATTGGACCCCTCTACAATAACCTCTCTCGGTTATTGCTATCTCGGAGGCATTTTCCTGTGGTGGCGAATTTTCATTTGGGGAAAAAGTTGTCAAATGCAAGTAGTTGAAAGTTACAAAGTGGTGCAACTTTCGCTCTACAACTCGTGTGACCAAACGGATTGTTCCAACATGTCCGAGTGGGTACGTTTACGCTATTTATGGGTCCTTTTTTGCACCCAAACACGCGGAATCGCTCCGAACTACATTCAACCGGATCGATTCCTTAAGGGTCCAAAGTGCAAAATGGCTGTGAAATTCAGCATGATATTACTCTGACACCATGATGCTTAGTAAATTCTCGTCTAATCCTACAAGATCATGTTGGGCCCATCTACAATAACCTCGCTCGGTTTTTGCTATCTCGGAGGAATTTTCCTGTGTAGGCGAATTTTCACTCGGGGAAAAAGTTGTCAAATGCAAGTAGTTGAAAGTTGCAAAGTGGTGCAACTTTCGTTCTGCAGCTCGTCTGACCAAACAAACTATTCCAACGCGTCCGGGTGGGTACATTTACGCTAGGCATGGTCCCCTTTCACACCCAAACACGTGGAATCACTTTGAGCTACGTTCAACCGGATCGATCCCTTAAGGGTCCAAACTGCAAAATGGCTGTGAAATTCAGCATGCTATTACTCGGACACCGTGATGCTTAGTAACTTCTCGTCTAATCCTACAAGATCATGTTGGGCCCATCTACAATAACCTTGCTCGGTTTTCGCTATCTCGGAGGCATTTTCCTGTGCTGACGAATTTTCACTCGGGGAAAAAGTTGTCAAATGCAAGTAGTTGAAAGTTGCAAGTGGTGCAACTTTTGTTTTGAAGCTCATGTGACCAAACAAACTGTTCCAACGCATCCAAGTGGGTACGTTTATGCTAGGCATGGTCCTCTTTCACACCCAAACACGCGGAATCACTCTGAGCTACGTTCAACCGGATCGATCCCTTAAGGGTCCAAAGTGCAAAATGGCTGCGAAATTCAACATGATATTACTCGGACACCGTGATGCTTAGTAACTTCTCGTCTGATCCTACAAGATCATGTTGGGCCCATCTACAATAACCTTGCTTGATTTTCGCTATCTCAAAGGATTTTCCTGTGCTGGCGAATTTTCACTCGGGGAAAAAGTTGTCAAATGCAAGTAGTTGAAAGTTGCAAAGTCTTGCAACTTTCATTCTGCAGCTCGTGTGACCAAACAAACTGTTCCAACGCCTTCGGGTGGGTATTTTTATGCTAGGCATGGTCCTTTTTCACACCCAAACACGCGGAATCGCTCCGAGCTACATTCAACCAAATCAATCCCTTAAGGGTCCAAATTGCAAAATGGTTGTAAAATTCAACATGTTATTACTCGAACACCATGATGCTTAGTAACTTCTCGTCTGATCCTACAAGATCATGCTGGGCCCATCTATAATAACCTCGCTTGGTTTTTGCTATCTCGGAGGCATTTTCCTGTGCTGACGAATTTTCACTTGGGGAAAAAGTTGTCAAATGCAAGTAGTTGAAAGTTGCAAAGTGGTGCAACTTTTGTTCTGCAATTCGTGTGACCAAACAAACTATTTCAACGCGTTCGGGTGGGTACGTTTATGCTAGGCATGGTCCTCTTTCGCACCCAAACACGCGGAATCGCTCCGAGCTACATTCAACCAGATCGATCCCTTAAGGGTCCAAACTGCAAAATGCTGCGAAATTTAGCATGCTATTACTCGAACACCGTGATGCTTAGTAACTTCTCGTCTGATCCTACAAGATTATGTTGGGCCCATCTACAATAACCTCACTCGGTTTTTGCTATCTTAGACGCATTTTCCTGTGCTGGCGAATTTTCACTCGGAGAAAAAGTTGTCAAATGCAAGTAGTTGAAAGTTGCAAAGTGGTCCAACTTTCGTTTTGTAGCTCATGTGACCAAACAAACTATTCCAACGCATCTGGGTGGGTACGTTTACGTTAGGCATGGTCCTCTTTTGCACCCAAACACGCGGAATCGCTCCGAGCTACGTTCAACTGGATCGATCCCTTAAAGGTCCAAATTGCAAAATGGCTGTGAAATTCAGCATGCTATTACTCGGACACCGTGATGCTTAGAAACTTCTCGTCTAATCCTACAAGATCACGTTAGGCCCATCTACAATAACCTCGCTCGGTTTTCACTATCTCGGAGGAATTTTCTGTGCAGGCGAATTTTCACTCGGGGAAAAAGTTGTCAAATGCAACTAGTTGAAAGTTGCAAAGTGGTGCAACTTTCGTTCTGCAGCTCATGTGACCAAACAAATTGTTCCAATGCATCCGGGTGGGTACATTTACGCTAGACATGGTCCTCTTTCACACCCAAACACGCGGAATCGCTCTGAGCTACATTTAACCGGATCGATCCCTTAAGGGTCCAAAGTGCAAAATGGCTGTGAAATTCAGCATGCTATTACTCGAACACCGTGACACTTAGTAACTTCTTGTCTAATCCTACAAGATCATGTTGGGCCCATCTACAATAACCTTGCTCGTTTTCGCTATCTCGGAGGCATTTTCATGTGCTGGCGAATTTTCACTCAGAAAAAAAGTTGTCAAATGCAAGTATTTGAAAGTTGCAAAGTGGTGCAACTTTCGTTCTGAAGCTCGTGTGACCAAAAAAACTCTTCCAATGCATCCGGGTGGGTACGTTTATGCTAGACATGGTCCTCTTTCGCACCCAAACACGCGGAATCACTCCGAGCTACGTTCAATCGGATTGATCCTTTAAGGGTCCAAAGTGCAAAATGGTTGTGAAATTCAGCATGCTATTACTCGGACACCGTGATGCTTAGTAACTTCTCATCTAATCCTACAAGATCATGTTGGGCCCATCTACAATAACCTTGCTCGGTTTTCACTATCTCGGAGGCATTTTCCTATGCTGGCAAATTTTCACTCGGGGAAAAAGTTGTCAAATCCAAGTAGTTGAAAGTTGCAAAGTGGTGCAACTTTCATTCTACAGCTTGTGTGACCAAACAAACTGTTCCAATACATTCGGGTGGGTACGTTTACGCTAGGCGTGGTCCTCTTTCACACCCAAACATGCGGAATCGCTCCGAGCTACGTTCGCCAAAATTGATCCCTTAAGGGTCCAAATTGCAAAATAGCTGTGAAATTCAGCATGTTATTACTCGGACACTGTGACGCTTAGAAACTTCTCGTCTGATCCTATGGAATCACGTTGGGCCTCTCTACAATAACCTTACTCATTTTTTGCTATCTCAGAGGCTTTTTCCTATGGTTGCGAATTTTCACTCGAGGAAAAAGTTGTCAAATGCAAGTAGTTGAAAGTTGCAAAGTGGTGCAACTTTCGTTTTGCAGCTTGTGTGACCAAACGAACTGTTGCAACGCATCCAGAGAGGTATGTTTACACTAGGCATGATCCTCTTTCACACCCAAATAAGCAGAATCGCTCCGAGCTACGTTCAACCGGATCGATCCCTTAAGGGTCCAAAGTGCAAAATGGCTATGAACTTCAGCATGCTATTACTCGGACACCGTGACGCTTAGAAACTTCTCGTTTGATCCTATGGGATCACGTTGGGCCCCTCTACAATAACCTTGCTCGGTTTTTGCTATCTCAGAGGCTTTTTTCTATGGTGGTGAATTTTCACTCGAAGAAAAATTTGTCAAATGCAAGTAATTGAAAGTTACAAAGTGGTGCAACTTTCGTTTTACAACTTGTGTGACCAAAAAAACTATTCCAATGCGTCTGAATAGGTATGTTTGTGCTAGGCATGGTCCTCTTTCGAACCCAAATATGCGGAATCGCTCCGAGCTACGTTCAACTGGATCGATCCCTTAAAGGTCCAAAGTGCAAAATGGCTACAAACTTCAGCATGCTATTACTCGGACACTATGATGCTTAGAAAATTCTCGTTTGATCCTATGGGATCACATTGGCCCCCTCTACAATAACCTTGCTCGGTTTTCGCTATCTCAAAGGCTTTTTCCTATGGTGGCGAATTTTCACTCGAGAAAAAAGTTGTCAAATGCAAGTAGTTGAAAGTTGCAAAGTGGTGCAACTTTCATTCTGCAGCTTGTGTGACCAAACGAACTGTTCCAACGCATCCGAATAGGTATGTTTATGCTAGGCATGGTCCTCTTTCATACCCAAATACGCAGAATCGCTCTGAGCTACGTTCAACCGGATCGATCCCTTAAGGGTCCAAAGTGCAAAATGGCTGCGAACCTCAGCATGTTGTTACTCAGACACCGTGACGCTTAGAAACTTCTCCTCTGATCAGCAAAAACTAAAAAATCAGCAAAAAATGCTTTTAAAACCTGCAAAAAAATGTGAATAAAATCGTGTTGATTTTCATGTGAAAAAAAACAATGAGACCATAGCTTGTTGCTTACTATTATGCTTTGATAGAAGCTTTCCAAGCATCCATAGCTTGTTCGAAAGCACCTATTTTAGGCTTTTAGCTATAGCAGCAAGGCAGTGAATTGTTTGATAAAATGCTTTGGTAGACATGTATGAAAAATGTCGTAGCATAGACAAGGTAGTGAACTGTTTGAAAAAATGCCTCAAAGAAATGCCCTCTCATGGTGATAGAATGCCTAACAATCCATAGCCATAGGCATTCGTCATGGCATTCCATCACCATGAGACCACATTTCTTCGAGGTATTTTTTCAAGCAGTTCACTGCCTTGTCTATGCTATTGCTTACTATTATGCTTCAATAGATTTTTTTGCAAGCATCCATAGCTTGTTCGAAAGCACTTGTTTTAGGCTTTTAGCCATAGCAGCAAGGCAATGAACTGTTTGAGAAGATGCTTTGGTAGACATGTATGAAAAATGTGGTAGCATAGACAAGACAGTGAATTGTTTGAAAAAATGCCTGAAAGAAATGCAGTCTCATGGTGATTATTGTCATTGCATTCCATCACCATGAGACCGCATTTATTTGAGGCATATTTTCAAACAGTTCACTGCCTTGTTTATGGCTTGTCATGGCCTTCCATCACCATGAAACCACATTTCTTTGAGGCATTTTTTCAAACAGTTCATTGCCTTGTCTATGCTATTAATTACTATTATGCTTTGCCAGATTTTTTCCAAGCATCCATAGCTTGTTCGAAAGCACCTGTTTTAGGCTTTTAGCCATAACAGCAAGGCAATGAACTGTTTGATGAAATGCTCTGGTAGATATGTATGAAAAATGTTATACCATAGACAAGGCAATGAACTATTTGAAAAGATGCCTCAAAGAAATGTGTTCTCATGGTGATGGAATTCCATGACAGTCCATCACCATAGGCATTCATCATGGCATTCCATCACCATGAGACCACATTTATTTGAGGCATATTTTCAAACAATTCACTACCTTGTCTATGGCTTGTCATGGCATTCCATCACCATGAGACCACTTTTCTTTGACGTATTTTTTCAAAAAGTTCAATGGCTTGTCTATGCTATTGCTTACTATTATGCTTTGATAGATTTTTTCCAAGAATCCATAGCTTGTTTGAAAGCATCTATTTTAGGCTTTTAGCCATAGCAAGAAGGCAATGAACTATTTGATAAAATTCTTTGGTAGACATATATGAAAAATGTCGTAGCATACACAAGGGAATGAACTATTTGAAAAAATGCCTCAAAGAAATGTGGTCTCATGGAATGCCATGACAAGCTAAAGCAATTGGCAGCTGCTCCTAGTTATTAGTTATGCAATGTGAAGTAATTGCATAACTGCTTAGGTTGACTTTGTAAAAAGATATATTGTAATTGAAATTTTGTCATCTATCAGCATCTAGTTATTCGTTATGCAATGTGAAGTGATGCTTTGAGTTTGAAAGATGTGCAATGCATGAATATAAACTAGAAAAATCTATTTTCTACATTTCATTAGTTAAACTCTTTATTTTATTTGCTCTCTATATCTCTATGCTATGGAAATACCTTTCGATTTCAAAAAAGATAGTTTTTATCTCTTGTTATACAATTTTTTACATTTTTTTATCTCTTGTTATAAAAAGGAGTAGTTATACAATGTTAATCAACGACATGAATATAAACTACAAAAATCCATTTTTTATAATTCATTAGTTAAAATATTTATTGTATTTTCTCTCTATATCTCTATATGCTATGGAAATACCTTGCAATTGTATTTAAAAGGCTTAATAGGTCAGTTAGGTGATATTTACAAAATCAAGTTGTGAATGAATGGTAATTAAGAGCAAAATTGGCAAATTGCCATCTTAGAAGTCTAACAAAGGGTGGTTATGGTGGTTAATCGGTTCAAGGGGTAGTTGGAAGGTGGTATCAAGATATATTACTGTAATACCCCGAGTTGAGGGTTGATTTTGTTGAGTTTCTAATAAGAAAATATACTTTTGAAAACGTTGATCACTGGTTTTCTTTGTTTTCCTAATTTTCTTTGCCTTGCACAGGCCCATACAAGTCTATCATGACTTGAGGCTTTGGATACTTGATTGCATATATGTTTACTCTCTTTGCATCTATTCTGAAGGTTTAAATCCACCGTTGGTGTGTGTGGGATCAGCAAACTTGGTTACTGCTCTGTTTTCTGTGTTAGGGGTTTTGAGGGCAACACCATGACACATTAGCCAATCCACCTACTGTTCTGACCCTGTTGCTTGATGGATTGGCCTGTACCATGATTATTTTGGTGTGTGAATACTTTGGAGGCCGAGAGAATGAATAAACTTAGTGGGGTGTGAAGTTCTAATGCTTTTCAAGGATGTTTCCACCATGAAAGTAAGGAACTCAAGTCATCAATCTGAGAAATACTGAAAGGAATGGGATTGTGAGTGTCTTTTAAGTTAGGGAAGAGGTATTGTGGGGTGTTTGGACCTTTGGAAGGATTGGGGGAGGTCTAGAGTTATGAGTTTCTTTAAAACCCTTGTTTTTGTGAAGGTTTAGGACGGTTTGTGAGTAGAGGAATAGAACAAGTTCTTGGGGCTCTTAAAATGGGAGAATCCTGAGTTTGGTGAGAATCCCTAAGACTTTTTCAAGTTTCCTTGGTTTGGACGTGAGTTTGTGAGGGGGTTCCTTTGGAAATTAGGCCTACTTATGAAGCCTAGAGCGAGGAAGGTGTATTGAAAGTTCATGTTGGTCCAAAAGAGTTACTATTGGTTTTTTCATATGTTGTGTAACCTTGAAAAGGGTATCTTAATCCACCTTTAAATGGTCAGGCTTTTTGGAAAGGTTGGGAGAAATTAGGCTTGGATCGGGTTTCGAGTTTGGTGCAGGAGCACCTACACCACATCATCATTTTTTTTTTTATTTGAATACATCAATATGGAAATGTTAGTGTCTTTAGGTTTATTTTGTCTAATAAGCTTTGAGAGATCAAGCATAATGCAAATAAAGGGTGTTTTGTGTCTTAGAAGTCAATTAGAAATCATTTAAGTTGTAAAATGCTGACAAAGCAACTTTAACACAAACAAATGTAATTAAGGGACCAACTAATCCCAAGGTTGGTTATGGGTGTTGGGGAGAAGATGGTTGTTGGAAAATTCTTTAAAAAGCCTTACCAAGGCTCGAATGAGAGAGTGGAAGAAGTTTTGTAACAATTTTACACAATAAACACCATAGTTTTGAGCAATTTTTTTGGAAAAATACTGTTTTCTTGATATTTTTGAGAGTTGTATGGGCACATACAGGTTCTTCATGGTCTAATAATTTTAGAGGATGTGTCTATATGTTTTCTAATTCATTTATTTTTTATTTGGTGTCTAAACTCTTTGTTTGTAGAGAGAACCAACACAAACAGTGACTATCCCATTGTTGCTAAATCAAGGGTTTGAGGGGAAATTTGTGATGTAAAAATCAATCCACCTGCTGTTTGCTACTGTATCTCGGTGGATTGATTGAAAACATGTTATAATAAGTGTGTCAACTCATTTTGGAATAAGGAGTCATAATTATGTGGCGTTTTTGTGACTGTTCTAAGACTGAACAGGGGTTTTCCAACATGGAAGTGAAGAACCAAAGAGAGGTTTTTAAGAATTAATGCCTGTAAGGGTTATGTGAGGGTATGATGAGTTTGTGCAGAAGTATTTTGAAGTTTTGGGGGCTTTGTAAGTGTTGAGAGAGGTTTGGAGTTGTATGTTTCTTTAAAACTCTTGATTTTGTGAAGGTTTAGGAGGGTTTCTCGGGACAGTGAGTTAGAGGCTTTGTAGACACAAACTAATGACAAAATTTGAGGTTTGGCACCATGAACTAAGACTTTCCAAGGCATTTGGGTAGATACCTAAAGTTGGAAGGGTGGTCCCTTTGGAAAAAAGGGCTAATTGTGAAGCCAAAATTGAAGTAGGTGTGTTGAACTCATAGTAATGAGACTCAAACTCGGCTCGGACTCGGCTAGGGCGACTCAACTCGGGACTCAGACTCGGCGCAGACTCGGCAAAATGAAAAAAAGTTGAAAAAAACCTAGAAATTTAGAGATTTTTAAGGATTTAAAACTTGTTTCAAGCACCCTTTATTGAATACAACACAAATAAAAGCAAATTTGATCACATACACAAGTATACAACGATCACATAAGTATAAAGTACACAAATTGTAGTTGCGCTGCTGAAGGAAATAGCATACTTAGATATATAGATTATAAAACTAGTCAAATGTATACAAAAGTCATGGAATATGAAATCCATAACATCAAATGTTCCATACAAATATGAAATATCAAAACAATAGCTATGACTCTATGACTCTATGGCATAGTGGAGCCAACATCCTTCCTACGAAGGCGTCTAACGCTCCTGGATGATGTTGCAGCTGCAGCCATAGTCTCTGCCTCTGTCTGAGTCTCCATGCCACTCTCACCAACAGCAGCTATGTCTCCTCGTGCTCTAGCCTCCTCCTCAGCCATGGCTACAACCTCAGCCTCTCTCTCTGCCTGGTCCACCCAATCAAGGTCCTCGTCACTAAAGACTGCATCTGTAGCCTCAGTGGTCCACTCAGACTGTGGATCAACCTCATCTAGATTGATCGGGGTGTTGTCGTGGTCAAAAAGCTTCCTGTATCTGAGCCGAAGGTTGTAATGAACATAGACCAAGTCATTCATCCTCTCCACTGTCAATCTATTGCGCTTCTTGGAGTGTATGTGCTCAAACATACTCCAATTGCGCTCACAACCAGATGAACTGCATGGCTGGCTCAATAGACGAATGGCAATATTCTGCAGGTTCCGTGCATCAGAACCAAACAACCTCCACCAGCTATCTGAGATGAGAAAAAGAAACAAAATCAATCTCATTTCAAGTTTCAAGTTCAACATTTAATAATAAAATACAATATAAAAAGATGACAATTATGCCCTTAAATATATTTTTACCTGGTAGTAATGTTGTCCTACTGTCTATGGTCATTTGACGTGCAAAGAAGTCTCCTCGTGCCTTACTGAAGGCATCTATCTCCTGCACTATCTGTGTAGTAACAGCGGGCAACATCCGCTCTATCGTCGAGTAGAGCCCACTAAGAATTTCTCTATCTCCACGGATATCACGGCGGAATTGGAAGGCCGGATTTAGGAAACATGCGGCTGCATGGATGGGCCTATGAAGTTGGTTTTGCCATCTCCTATCAATGATCTCCCAAATGGGACGATACTTATCCTGAACTCCACCATAGACTGATCTAATGGCCTCTTTGGCCCTATCCATGCCCTCATATATGTATCCCAGTGCGGGCTTCTCCCCATCTGCAACTCGTAGGAGAACTAGCAAGGGCTCAATAAACTGCAAAGTGCAAACATGTTTCACAAATAAGTGTGAATGAAAATAAACAAATAAAAGATATGATTAAAAATTAAAACATAATAAAGAATTAAATTTTACCTTCACAATCTCCTCCACTGGTGTCCAAAACCCTTGCTCATCAAAAATGCAATTGGCCACACCAATCCCTGTAGTGCTTGTAGAAAACGATGAGGAAGACCACTCCTCACCAACAAACATGCGCCTTAAGGCTGCCTTTGACCGAATCAAGGATTGCAACGTGATAAAATTAGTTGCAAACCTAGTGATGCCAGGACGAGACAACTCCCTCAACCCCGTGTATTGCCTCATAAGGTTAAGCACCCATGTGTGATTGTATATAAATTTGCAAATGTTTCTACTTGCATCCACACATGTTTTGATCCATGGGAGCTTGCCAAGATCCTCCATCATGAGGTCAATGCAATGGGCGGCACATGGAGTCCAGAATATAGTAGGGTGCCTCTCCATCAATAATCTACCAGCAGCAACATAGTTTGCTGCATTATCTGTCACCACTTGCACTACATTCTCTTCCCCCACATCAGCTATCACCTCCTCTATAGCCTCACATAGATATGTGGCATTTTTGAATTGGGCAGAAGCATCAATGGACTTAATGAAAACGGTGTCACCTGAAAGAATAAGCAAAACCAGTTATTCAATAAATTAAAAAACAAAAATCAGCCATATTAAATTATTAATCACTAAATCAAATTCAAATTTCAATGCATTGAGGGAAGTACAATTACCTCCGGAGGACACTAGAAAATTAAGCAGCGTCCTATTTCTCCTATCGGTCCAACCATCAGTCATGATGGTGCAACCAATCCTCCTCCACTGCTCACGCTGCTCCTCTAATTGTGCTTTCACATCTGCCACTTTTTGAGTCAAAAGTGGGCCCTTTAATTCATCTTCAGAAGGGGCTTTGAACCCCGGCCCACATATGGTTATGGCATCAACCATGTTTTGCCAAAAAGGTGACCTAAAACATGTCATAAATAAATTAATAAGTTACTTACATAAGTATTGTAAAATGAAAAGTTTTAAGATTTTAACTGCACTAAATTTGAATTCGATAATGAGATACATCTAGATTCTAAAATAATAAATTTTAAAACAATTAAACAAAAAAGAATTACCTGGCTACATGGAAGGGAATGGTGCAGTAGTACCAAAAGTCTGCAATTGTCTTTTTTGCTGCATCATGTACATCCTTGTTCCAACCCATGCTCTCAAGTGACGGTTGGGAACCAGGAGTAGTGTGTGGTACAAAATATGAGTCCACCCTAGATTTACGAACTCTAGGGCCAATAATACTGCCACTACCACTAGCACTAGCAGTACTAGCGCCACCAGCAGTAGGAGTATGCACAGGGATAGCTGGTGCAGAAGCAGTACCACTAGCACAAGCACTAGCACTAGGATGGTATGGAGGCATGGAAGAAGCATCTCCAACAGCACCAAGTCCATGTCCAACTCCCAAACTCACCAATTCATGCTTCTATTTTTTTTTCATCTCTTTTTGCAATTCAAAAGTTTCTAATTGCACCTGCACTTCACGGACAGCCTCAGGAGGTGCTATAGGGCATCCCGCTGCATCATGGATGGGTATGCGTGCAATATGGTATTTTAATCGATTTATGCCTCCATGATATATTGTTTTGTAGTATTTACATTTTGCTTCCCCTTTTTTCATTCCAGGAAAGATTTCAGCATGTTTCCAAGCAGGGTCTTTTCTGCCTGGGGTTTGAGACATTGTGAAAATAATAATATGTTTTGATTTGCAAATGAATGTGGCTGCAATAACAAGTAGGGTTTATAAAATTATTTATATTGCAAGTAGGGTTTGTAAAAAAAAATGCAAACTAAAAAAAACAATGATTTTTCAAATTACAATGAATTATTTGTTAAAAAAACCAATAAAAATCAAACTTACCTCTTATATTTGGCTTGGAATGCAATGCAAACTACTCCCAATCACTGGTAATGAGCTCTCAATGCACCTCCTTGTTGTTATGAAGCTACCCAAATGGTATGTGGCCCTGTATTTGTCTTCAACAGCCTGCTAGTTGCCCTCTCTTCTCCTCCTATTTTTCCTCACAACTCTCTCTTCTCCTCCTATTTTGCCAAATGAATGAAATGAGGTTGCTTTTAGGGTTGGGGAGATAATATAACACAAAAAAAAAAAAAACTTAAACATCAACTTTTATGTTTTTTATTCACTTTTGCTTCTGCTGTCGCCAGCCGCGTCCAGGGCTCGAGACTCTCCGGGAAGTGGCGAGTCTGGCACGTCTGGCGAGTCCGGTGAGTCCGGCCAGGACTCGATAGGACTGGCCGTGTTCGCGTCCCGGCTCCTAGGACCAGGCCAGGTGTGCTCGGCTCGGGACTCGCCGAGTTTGGGCGCTTCCGGCGAGTCTCGTAACTATGGAACTTGAAAGTCTATGTCGGTCCAAAAGAGTGACCAATGATTCTTTGGTATGTTGTGTAGCCCTGAAAAGGGTATCTCAATCCATCTTGTAATTGTCTAGTGTTTTGGAAAGGTTGGGAGAAATTTGGCTAAAACTGAGTTTTGAGTATCACAAGAATAACCAGTCACAAATGTGAGTTTTGGAAACCTTGATGAATCTGACTTAGGGATTGTTCTCAAATGATTCAATTGTCATTGTATGAATGTTGATGGTGTTTGTAGGGCCTTGGTGAAGTTTTGTTGTTCATTTGCAAGGTTGAGGAGTTGAGACCCTTCAGGGTGGGTTGATGCCTATTAGGCTAAATCATTATGAAGAAGAGTTCTTGATTGAGAATTGACATTTCCATTGTTGTGAGTCTTCTCCACCTTGGCTCTGCATCAAAGTGCTACAAGGGTGGATTGTTGGGTAAGGTGTTGAATGAAGAGTTTGGTTTGATGGGGCTTTGAGGTTGTGTAGATTGCTCAAAATAGGTTGTATTAATCTTATTAGGAGCCCCTTGAAGGCAGGTTGTCAGACTGATTGGGTTTGAGCCTCCTTTCCTCTGCATCGGTGAGGCAAAAGTAATTGAAGCATTCCAAAGGATACAAACCACCACGAATGGAGCTTATTTATACAATACGCTTTAGATGGGTCTTATTGAGCATTCAACGGTAATTAATTAAGCATTAGATGTAAACAAAATCCATGCCTACAACATTCAAGCATACAACTTACACGATACACATGATAACATCATTCAAGAATGACAATAGCAAAATAAGAGTTTCTTTAATCAAAAATCCGAAAGGCTATACAATGATATATATTGATAAAAGTATATAAATATATCCAAAAAAACCATATAGGCTTAGTACAAAGGAGCCATTTGGACATAAAATATCACGTATAGATATCAATAGTACAAAACATATGTTCCAAAATGCCACATTGGCATACAACAAACAACACTAATACATAGTCATTCCCCTCTAGGGGAAGGAAATAGATCCCGTGCTGCCTTCGAAATTCAGCTGGATGGAGTGACTGTTGCTTGTCTTGTCTTTCGAACACGCTCGCTACTACTCCTCTCTTCACTCTGGACCTTCAACTGATACAATTAAAAGTAAAGATGTTAAAACATAGAAATTGAATTATGGAATGACATATAACAAAATATAATCACTTACCGCATACATATAGTCATCATGCACATTTAAAGCATCACCACGTCCATGATCTGGAGTGACAACCACCTGTAGCAACCATGAAGATATAAATTAATCTACATAAAATTATCGTGAAAATTTTCTATAATAGACCATAAAAGAGCAAATATAATGTCAAATCGACTAATCTATTCCATACCTCTCTCAATGGATCAAAACTAGCTATTGCTACAGCAACTCCATGGTCCATCGTGCCACCAGCATTACCAGGGCTATCTCTTGTCAACAGCTGTAAATGAAACAATATCTCAAGTATCATGTTGATATAGGAGAACATAATGTGACACAATCAAGGAATACTTGAATGCAATGTTTGTGTTTCTCATCAATTTTTTAGATTTGTATATACGCAAAATTATGAAAACTAGCTAACATAGATTTACAACACCATTAATGAATAAAGGCTACCTGAGTGTACATTGTTTGAGGATATGAATCGTGAGGTGTGGAGGAAGAAGGTGCACCAGGAAACTGTTTGAAATCCGAAGCATGTTATGAGACAAACATTCAAATATAACATTCAACTGTTCAAATGCAATAATAATATCTTTAATACTAGTTGCATACCTATGGACTCATCATCGAGAATGTATAAGGGTCTGTAGGAATAGAGCATCCCTCATGAACAGTGCGACCCTGAAATTTCATCATATCAAAATTCTACTAATTTAGTTATTCTTAAATTTCAAATATATTTTAATAAACAACATTAAAATAACTTGCTAAATTTTACCTGAGTGTCAATGCCGAATGTATCATTCAAAATATCATCTGTGAAATCCATCGCCTCTGCAACTAGCGTAGGCTGTGTAGTTGCATCACAAGCACCCTAATAATCGTACGTGCAAACAGCACCACAAGCGCCACAATGGTGGGGTGGAGCTCGGGGCCTACACGTCTCCTCCACACCAGCTCTACTAGAGGACTCACACACTATAAAATGGTCTGGATGAGTGAGCCAATCGACTTCATTGTGTCCACCTCTACACTGTCCTTAACAATGGAAGGAACAACGACATGCTCCACCACGGGTCTGCCCAAGGCTCTCGGTGCCAACTGTGGATTATGTCGTGCAGCAGGTCTATCGTGTGTGGAGCCCCCACCTCTACCCTGAAAGTCTAAGATGTCAAAATAGTTTGGCATTTTATTGAGGACAAACTCGCAATAGAGTTTCCTCAAAAATTATTGTGGCACCTCATGGTTATTGCATGGAGGTTGGTCAAATACCATCCACCACCGCTCCCAAAATTTGTTTCTAATTAAATCATGGTGGCACCAATGGATGGGGAACCTCCTACATGCATGGGACAATGGTTCATTGGTTTTTGGCTCTTTAAATAGGGCACACAACTCGGTTTTTCTAATTTTTAGTTTTTTGACATCTGCATATGACAAACCATTAGCATAAAATTGTCTCATCTCATGTCTCTTAGTTGACCAAAAATTCATTTGCTCGCTCATTTCTCCTACATGAGTTAAAATTGACTTCCATGATTCAACAATCCCTCTCCTAAAAGGGTGGGTTTCGGCATGCTCGGTTAATCTTGCAATTAATTGTTCAATGTCTCTTTTATTGTTTTCAATTTGATTTTGAATATTTTCTTGTGTTCCTTGAGGATGCCTATGAATTGATGGAGGGGTTTTGGGTTGTTCCTGTATAGGAGACTCTTCATGAGGGGGTGATTGTGAATTCTCAATGTTTTGAGGTGGAGATTCATTCCCTGAGAATTAGAACAAAGTTTTATTATAAAAATCTATTTAAATTTGCATTCCAAATCAAATTCTAAATAAATAGAATAAAAATACACACCTCTTTGCAATCTTCGACCTCTCCGACGTGTTGGCAGCATCCTCGTGGAAAATGGCAAGCTAAGGATACAAACAATGGAAGAGATTTGGTGAGCGCGAGTTGCAAACCTGAAATACTCTTCCTCAAGCCACGGGTTGAAGACAAAATGAGGCTTTGAAACCCGATTTTGGATTTTAATGTCTAAAAAGACATTTGGCACATGCCAAATGGCTTTTTAATCATTTAGCGCATGCCAAATGGCTTTTTAGTCATTTGGCGTGCGCGAAAGGGCTAATTTTGAGGTTTTTTTTATTGTTTTTTTTATTTGACACCTTAATTGTGTCACAGATTGGTGCACTTACCCATAAGGATAGGTATATTAACTTCAAGTGTTAATCTATGGTTTGTAACTAAAGAAGAGGAATTTGAGTCTGACATTGAACTATTAGCCACCCTTCTCATTAAACAAAAAAATAAAAATTGGTAAGAAAATAAAGATGCCAATATAGGTGAAAGAATGTTGAGCAATATATGTGAGAACAATTGGAAGCAACAATAGGGATTAAAACCCATATTTCAATGGAATAGGACAATATTATAGCAAGATATGAAGAGCCTTTACTCCAAGATTATATTCATATAGTTTCACTAGAGCAAGAGGGTAAAAGTACAAAGTTGTGTCACACTTTCAGCCAACTTATCAGCATAAGTGAATTTAAGTATTTCTAACTAAAAATATATTTTGGTCAAACATATGATCTTGTAAGATTCATTCTAGCTAAGTTAGATATATCCACAATTTTTTCAACTATTTTTTTTGGCTAAATGCATATGTAGCACCACTTTGAGGTCAATTTATTAAAAAAATATATTTATTTGAAAAAATCGATGTTTTAACAATTTCTACTCATGTAAATAACATTTTTTTTTAAATCCAAAAATACCCTTTTGTAGATCCATAAGTCTAGTTTTCAAATATATATATATATGTATGTATTAATAATTAAATTATTGTTTATATTTTTCTTTTTATTTTTACTAAAAGTAGGTTATCAACACAAAATATTAGGTTGATTACCATGACAAGGAAAAATAGTAAAACTAATTAAAAAATTTGAAAAAATATGATGCACTAGATAAAAGAATCTATATCAAGAGGGTACTATTTTTTTCCATTTTAGATAAATAGATAATATCAAAGTTTTTGATTAGGAAAAATAGGTTTTGAGGGGGGCCCGAAACCCTTTACAACGGAGGAAAGCTGCTAAAAAGAAAGAAACAGTAACACCCATAGCCCACAAAAATAAAAAATGTTGACAAAAGATAAAACTAGAAATTTTGTCAGCAACCCAATAGCAAAACATCAACACTAAGTTTGAACAGCCAAAAACAACAGCAAAAAACTATAGCTTATTATCAAGCACTTTGGCCAAGTCCATATTATCAA